>JAODOY010009414.1:0-29600 GCA_025399855.1 Forbesichthys papilliferus | reverse complement strand
GTCGGCACCAAAGTGTTTCTGGAAAACCGTCTGCCACCTCAGGAGGGGGAAGCGGGGTACCATCCAAGCTGTGTACAATAAAAATGGGACGCTGTTGACCTCAACTGAGGAAGTAATTGGGCAGTGGAAGTAACACTTTGAGGAACTCCTGAATCCGACTGAGACGCTCTCTGTGATAGAGACTGAACTGCAGGGATCATCATCAATTTCCCTAAGGGAGGTCACTGAGGTGGTTAAACAACTCCACAGTGGCAAAGCCCGGGGATTGATGAGATCCATCAAGATATGCTAAAAGCTTTGGATGTTGGAGGGAATGTCTTGGATGACACGCCTCTTCAACATTGCGTGGAAGTCAGGGACAGTGCCACAGTGGTACTACCATCACTTTACCGCACCGTTGTGAAAAGAGAGCTGAGCCGGAGGGCAAAGCTCTCGATCTTCTGGGCAATTTTCGTTCCTACCCTCATATGGTCATGACCGAAAGAATGAGATCACGGGTACAAGCTGCCGAAATGGGTTTTCTCAGGAGGGTGGCGGGCGTCTCCCTTAGAGATAGGGTGAGAAGCTCGGCCATCCATGAGGAACTCTGAGTAGAGCTGCTGCTCCTTCTGGTAAGGCCCAGGGGGCATCTGGTAAGGATTCACCCTGGACACCTCCCTAGGGAGGTGTTGCATATCCAGCTGGGAAGAGGTGGAGAGATTATATATACACATTGGCCTGGGAATGCCTCAGGATCCCACAGTCAGAGCTGGCTAATGTGGCTCGGGAAAGAGAAGTATGGGGTCCCCTGCAGGAGCTGCCACCCTCGTGACCTGACTGCGGATAAGCGGATGAAGATGGATAGATGGATAGAAAATGGTCAAAAGAACCTTCTTGTATTGATGGAAGAATCCATAATGGATGTATTGTATTAATATGTTATCCAGATTCATAGTTAGCCAGTAGTAGCAGAGCCATGGAAATAACTGAGTCATGCTACTGAAAGTTCGAAATTTTAAACGGTCACATGGTTCAATAGTTCCCGGAAGTGCTTGGTGTGCAATTTGAATATATATAAATGCTACAGACATATAACTTCATTTTTTGGTAATTAGTAGGCTCGTCAATAAATGCACAGATTTACATTTAAAATAGAATTTATAATGTACATTTAGTATTTAGGCTAACTTCAGGGAACCATTTGGAGACTCTGTTGCTGTGAAAAAACAGTCCATTGGAGTGAATGGAGATGATGCAACTCTCTCTCTTTACATGGCTCTGGCTAGTAGGTATAACCAGAGGCATCATAACATGTAAGGTAGGCAACAAAAAAAGACTCTAAATGCACAATGGATATAAAATGTATACACAACCCTTGTAATGTAAAAGAATGAGACAAAGATAAATCATGTGAGAACTTTTACCACCTTTAATGTGACCTATAATTCAATTGAAAAACAAACTGAAATCTTCGAGGTGGATATTTTTATATGTAAAGAATAAAGAGTATCACAGAATCAGTAAAGCTTTTGATGTCAGTAAATGAGCCTTTACAAATCTAGTTAATCTTGATCTCAGTTACTTGTATGCATGTCTTAAAAAGAGGGTGACTATGCAAAATAAGACATTAAGACATACACCTAGGTAACAATTGCCAATTGTATTCCAGGGGTTTGGAAAATCATGTAAAAATGGTTTCTTTTAATTAAACAATACTGGGGAACTACAGATTCAATTATGTGATCTGTGTGTAATGTGGAATATTTTAAGAAATGTTGTGGTAAAATACCACAAGGTGGCGATGCTGCTTTTTATGGAAGATAGAACCTGTGAATGAACTGACTGCACATGCATCTGGTTAAGAGCCTAGACTAGAGCATATTTATGTTAAACAGGTGATGGCAGTTTGTTTTTATTTGATTATAAACTGATGTAAACCAATTAATAGGCTAATACAATTGAGCAATTAAACCAGATTACCTGTAAAAACATAAATTAGGGACAAGTCAGTTTTTCAAGGACCTGTTAAATGAAAACTCTTCTCTATTACCATGGATAGTTATCTGATCTCAAATATTCCTCTTGTCTACTTAACCTTTTTTGGTGTGTCTGTTTGTGTGTCATTTCTATTGTATTGATAAATTCAGTAATTGTAACCTACATTTTCATATATGGCTGTATTGTTTATAATGCTATTTGCTACTAATGTATGCCAACTAAACATGGTTGTATAGTAAATATGCATTAAAAACTAAGATAAAATGCAATTGTATTAAGCAGTACATTATAGTATTTGTCTGGGATTGGCTGTTACATTTTTGTGGATGACTTCACTTAGGCAATCTAAAGGGCATTGAGCAGTCTTTCAAACCAGATTGTGGCTTGCCAATATGATTAGCCGACAGATGCAGGTGTTTATTGATTATTTGTACACTTTAATAAATGTGTGCAAATCGGTGGCAGGCTGGCCCTGCCACTCCCCTGGCCACGTGCATGCGCACCCGTGTTGGTGTCCTGACGTCAGTGCCTCGGTTTTTATTTTTTTGGCACCCCATCGAGCATGGCTCTCTTGAGTGGAAGAGTATATAAAGGTGTGAGTTGGCACCAAGTTCACCTCCGTACATGAAACATCACGTTAGGTTGGTTTGAATAGGGGTCAGCGGGTTTGGAAGTCAAGCAGCTCCAGTGAGGATTTGCAGAAGCAACGTTTTAACACAAGCCAAAGACACGAGGTCGGTCCGCTGTTTTCTCTGGTGTGGTTGCATTTATGTTGCTATACAAATGTAGAGCAATTAAGCAGGTTATGTTGTTTGTCATATAGGTTTATCTGTCTGAAAAAATATGAATCGGTTCTAAACTATTTGGCAATTATGTAGGCTGTGTGTGTGATACAAGTAACCAGTTTAATACAACACATGCAAAATATTTGCGAGATGAACACCGATATGCGCGCAATATGTTGAAACATCCGCGCAGGAATAGGCTAATTTATTTGATGTGTGAGCGCTGAAATTTGTTACACGCGTCGCATTTGATTTTGCTTGTGCAGAACTAGTGTTTTCTACGTCTATCTGACTGAAGATCGTAGATAATGCACTTTTATCAGTGGTTTGCATATAAATGCAGCGTCACAGGTTTGGCGGCGGCCCAAGGAGGGTGAGTCTAGTGGTTTTGAAGCACTTTGGTTTAGCGGTCTAGAGGTCTTGAAGCACTCTGCATGACGTATAGGTCTACTGTAGTCAGCATGTGTTAGTTCAACAGTGGCAACATTTTTTTACAGTGTTCTGACACCGTTCCTTGCGTTGAGCATCTCAAAATGGTGCAGCTGTCTCCTTTCCCGACCCTGGACGCCTCTCCCCCACCTGAGCGCTCACGGGAGGACAATGAAAGGGGGCCGAGCTTTATAGCCGGTAGTCCGAAGATGAGTTCCACTGGTACTATCCAACTCACCTTTGAAGTCTCCACCGTCTACCAAGGCTATGAGACATACATAGAGGATGGGCTCATCTGCCTCAAACACAAAATTCGCAACATGGAAAAAAAGAAGGTATGGTTTTGAACAGACAATTTACAGGAATATTACTATGCCCTGAGTTTGTAATACCATACCTTGTGATTGGTTGTCTTAATGTTCACAGCTAAAACTAGAGGATTATAAGCAAAGACTGAAACTGGGCGAGACTCTAAACAAGGATCAAATGGTACTGTATCAAAGTTTTAATATCAATGAATGTAGCTGTAGTGCTAGTTGTGAAATGGGATATTTATGGTTGTTTGTGAACTAGGGGGCTGTGACTAAATATGAGGAGCTACTCCATAATCTGGCCTTTGCTCGAGAGATGCACAAAACCCTGGATAGTTTGACCCAGAATGTAAGTGATTTGTAAACATGTTTGATTCACTTAAAGGCTTATTCTCTCAATATCTTAGCAGTGCATGGTTTGACCTTTCCTAAGTCTTCAACATATGAAGTCCTTTTTATAAACTGACTACAACAGTAAGCAGCATGTAAGTGTTTGAGTTCAGAGTTTGTACACTACCACTATAATGAAATGGGTTAGGACATTCGATCTTGATCAGATCAAAATTCTGTAAGGCTTAGACAGTTCTTTGGACAAGGGTGACTCTGTTAAGGGAGATATCTCCTGAATCTTTAGATGACTTGTGTTGTCTTTTGGGGGGAAGGGGTGTTTTAGCATGACACGTTGCCAAACTAAAAGGTCTTGCCTTGAGAGTCCACCTCTCTTGTGCAGCTGCTTAGAGCCCAGAAGAGAGCTGCCAAGCGGGACCAAGTGGCCAAGGTGGATGACGAGAGGAGGAGGCTGAGCCTCGTGCTCCAAGTCCAGCACCTCCTCTACAACCTGCAGCAGGATCACGTCAGACGAGACCTGCTGGCTGGGCTCAACAAGGCCCCTCACGTCCCCGCCCTGCGGTTGCACAGCCTCACCCAGCTGGCCTCCCTGCTGGGAGCCAAGAGGAACCACCGCTTGAGGTAGGCTTCTACACCACTGGTATTGATGTGTGCTTTAGGTCACATTACTAGTGCTAGACATGGGATTTCCGCACAAATGTAAAACTGGCAACAAACTGCCACTAGGTGTGCTCTGCAGTTTGGAATTGGCTGCTGAGCTATTTTGTGACATTCAAAGACTCCTGTTTGTGGCAGATGTTGCTGCTCAATACCTAGAATGTGGATGCTTTAAGTAATGGCGTGAGCATCAGTCAAAATATGAATTGCTAAATTGGACTTTTGCACTGTAGTCTGGAGGAACAGATGGGGCAGGCTGCTTTGCTCTATCTGGACCTGCTGGAGGGAATGGACAAACCTGTGGCTGGGTCCACATGTGAGTATTGTAAATACATGCCTCTGTTATAATGGAGGAGGATGATGATGATGATGATGATGATACACCTCTCTAGTCAAACTGATGAAGGAAGAGCTGACCAGGCTGTTGCACTGTGACTACTTTAACAATCTTCCGCCTCCACCTAGCAAGACTCTGGAAGCATCACTGAGCTTAACCAGCCATGCTAGTAAGTCACATGTTCTCATCTACGCAAGAGCTTTTTGCTAGTGTGCTTTCATCCAATACATATGTGCTATTTGATCATCATACAGGAGAGTGGAGAAAATTCACTCATATTTCCCTCCTCTTTTCTTAGCATTACCTAAGACAAAAGAGGTTTCCAAAGAAGAGGTAAGAAATACATTTGTATGTGTTTTGGGTGACGTAGTATTCATGTTTGCCAGGATCCACTGATACTCTATTGGTGATATGGCAGTTTGTCAACAGACTCTACCAAACGGACATGGCAACAGTGCCTGCCTCTCCAAATTGGAAGGCAGAATTCCAAGCTATGAAAGGGAAGGAGCCCCCGGATTCCTGGGATATGGAATTCACAGAAGTCCCAGCCTCTCCTCAACCAACAGTCTGCAAGCCTTGGAGAGGGGCCGCTACTTTTGTTCCTAAAGTCCCTGTTGATAAAGTCCCTGTTGCCAACAAAAAGCAATCTGTCCCCACTAAACAGGTAAGTAGTAATTAAACATGCGAGCATTAAAGATGGGAATTGTTGTTAAGCTTTATTTGTGGTTTATGTTTTAGTCTAAGTTCTGTTAAAGTGTGTTGTCATGCAATGTCTCATGTGGTAAAATGTTTTCTATCTCTCTAGAGGAAAGAGAGAAAAGCCAAAGGACTTCAAAATGGCAAATCAGTAAGCAGATACTTATAAAAAATGCATGCATAAGTATGTATGAGCCATTGTTTTGTTTACTGCGCCTAACATCTCATGCATACCTCGGTTTTTGATAGGCAACTTACATCGATACCCCTGTTGAGGTATTCAACTCCCCCTCATCCTTGCCCGAAGACCCGATACTAAGGAAACAGCACCTTGAAGACCTTATGACAAAAATCCATGGGTCCTTCACTTTCATGCAGGTACTTTTTAAGCAGAGTAAAAGTGACTACATTTTGGCTAAACTCTAGCTTCCTTTTCTATATGCTGTGTGAAAATGTTCCTTCCTTCAGTTAGCATTTGTAATGGACTTCTTCTTCAGGAATATTAATGCATCTGATTAAACACCCGTCAACCTTTTCAGACTGTGGTATAAGGAAGCGGTATTTGTAGGTTTGACACAAGTTTGTCATGTTGCGTGTAAATGGAGATGGATTTCAAACAGCCTGAACTTTTTGTTAAGGACTCACTCCTGGATGGCGACATGACAAGAAACAGCCACCCGAGACGGGTCCGACAATCTTCTGGTTCTCCCTCACCACTTGGTAATGTTGTACACGTCAACCTAAGACATTGTTAAGGTACAGTTCCAAATTGTTAATGCAGTTTTTCTACGCAGCTCATCGAGAGTCAACTATAAGTCCTATCGACCTCCTCCCCAAAGTAATGCACGTAAGGACTATCTTGTCTTTACACTTCAATGAAAAACCCAATGTTTACGGTTGGATTAAAGGTGTAGCCTGTGATTGCAAGATGATACACTTCGTCAAATTCACCAAATATCTCTTTGTAGAAAAAAAGAATGTACTTCTACACAGCCCTGGTTTGTAAATGGGAACCGTTGTGTAGGTTGCACCACAGAACAAAATCCTAACCTTGGGTAAATGAACTGCATTTATATAACTCCTTTCTAACCTTCTGGTTACTCAAATCACTTTACAGTACAGCCTCCCATTCACACGTACATTTGTACAAAAATTGTGATGTCAGCCATGCAAGGCGCTACCTGACCACCGGGGGAGCAGTCAGGGTTTGGTGTCTTGCTCAAGGTCACCTCAAACCCGCGACTTCTGGATCACCGCTAGCCCCACTCTACCTAGTGCGCCAATGTGTTGAGTGGAGCGTCTGAGGGAGCTCCCAACAAGCTATATCAGAATGACTGGCCTACTATACTTAGTTAGTTACTATACCTTAACATGGGTCTCAAGTCTTGGTTCTCTCCACTTGAGGAGAATTCACGTCCCAGCCACTGTTTGACACTTTACTGTAACGTTACTTTAGCTGTGATCTTTTTTTGTCCCATCCCAATGTGTAGTCCACCCCATTGCCTCCCCGGTGCATGGACCACAAACCCAGCCTGACCAATGGGGAGCCATCTCTGGGGACGCTGGACCTGAATCTATCGGAGGTCCTTGCTCATGTAATGACTCGAGAGAAGCAATGAATCATCGCCATTCTATTGACCTGCAGCTGGTGGTTTCCAACCAAGTTTGTCATCCACCCAGGAAACTCTGCAGTTGTCTGACCGGGAGGCGTTCCCCTCACCGCCGCTGTACCAGAGGGAGTCCATCTCTGTCAATCTGGAAGAGAAGAACCATACTCGGGTAACCAGACAACTGTTATGATCTCTGCATAGAGGGCATGTGTCATGTGGTGATCGAAGTCTTGTAAAAATGCTTAACACGCTGATGTTTGAAATTAAATATTCTATTGGTTACGGAATTGTACATTTCTGAAATGAATGAAGTAGTTTCACCCTCCATAGAGTTCCAATGTATTGATGCTTTCACATCTACAAAATGGCTTGAGCATTTCTTGGTAATGTCAGCAAAGCTTGTCTCATGCGTTCATGAGGCTTTGGCCATTGTCAATAACTCAACGATAATAGCCAATGAAAGTAAAAACAGCTGGCTAACGGACCAAATTAATATTGCATAATTTGGCCTTCAGGTTGAGCCTTTTTAAAAGTTAACCCGACCATATTGAACATCACTCATTAATCTCTCATTGTCATTACAAATTGCTATGCCAGTTTCTGCATATTCTGCTGTAATCTGCCACATAATGTAGATGTCCATCAGATATTCAGTAATGCTTGTCTCCAGACCCCTGTATCTGAATCAGGAAAGCGGTCTCCCTGCAAGCGCACGGCACCTTGCACCTCGACCTCTCCCCAAGTTCAAGCATTTTCCACACCCCCCACCAGACTTGCCCTTTCCTCAACACCATTTCAAAACCTCCATTCAGTAAGTTGCATAGGAAACACCTTCAGCGGTTTGTCAGTCCTCTAGTTGAGACACTCGCACTTTGTCTTTCAATCTCAGGTGTTCAAGGTCAACACCCCACTGCCCCCGAATAGGGACTACAAATCAGACACGACTGTGTTCTCTGACATGGGCTACTCAACTGCCAGTACCCAAACGCCACCAGAGTTTGCTCCTACGGAGGATGAACTCCAGCCTGGTACAGTGATATTTCATGAGCTTGACGTGTTCCTTTTCAAACACAAGCCTAGTAGTGTTCCCTTTTCATTTTTATTTTAAGCGAGCCTAGTTTTTTATTTATTCTTTTTTTTTTTAAAGCAAGCCTAGTAGAGTGTTTCCCTTTTAAACTATTAGTTTCATATGAACCCTCCCTCTTGGCAGTATTGCAGTCAGAGTATCCGGCAATCAGTGAACACAGCTACCTGTCTCCCAGCCAATCAAATGGTAGCGTTGGTCGCTCAGGCCAATCATACTACAGAGGATCTATCAGAGGTATGGCTCGTGGTGGCAAGGGCCTGGCACACTCCTTTCGCTCTTCTGGTTGGCATCGAGGTACCTATCCTCATTGTTGATTTATTATTCCCATCATCTGCCACCCATAATCATAACTTTTTTTTTTAACTGACTTCCTCTTTGTTGCTTGAAGTAAAGTGTGTTGAACTACTTTCTTATGCACACTGTCGCATGCAGTGATTTTCCACATCATAAACAATATTCCCACAAATTTTGAAAGTGAATTTCACGTCATTGTTGAATTTGAAACCAGCACTAGAGGGCGCATGCCACTCTCTCACCAGAGTGAGACGCACCTCCCTACTCTTGCCCCTTCCTCTGCCTGAACCATTCTTGATCCCCTCCCCCTACACACTGGTGGTTCAGGTTTGAGGCAGAGGTCTTCAACAGGGGGTCCTCCAAATGATTTGATCCCAAACTTATTTTCTTCCAAAAATTGAAACGTCAGAAAATATAAATGCATGACAAAAACATGTCTGTCAACATTATTGTAGGCCCGGCAACAAAATATGCTGTGCTGTGCTTTAAGGGGTCCTTGGCCCCAGAAACAATGATGACCTCAGCTCAAAGGGCTATTTGTCTTCATCAGAAATGTTTAATTTGTGGAATCCAAACAGAATGGTCTGTTTACTTAACCCATATACAATTTGTGTTGTTGTATTCAGATGAACTGTGGAATAGGAACGTGTATTTGATGTGTGTTTCTGTTTCCAAGGTGGCCCCTACATGTCTCATCTCAGGGAACCTGGTCGGCTCTTCTATAGCAACAAGGTAAGTAAACCAGCGAGCCAGTGAGTAAGTTGGTGACCAGTGGAACTGTCAGTTGCATTCTTAAGAATTCCCCTGGTGTGTTGACCCAGGACCATGTATACCAGCACAGACGTGGAGGACTGGGAGCAGCAAGACACAGCTCAAGCGGTGAAGGCACTAGATGTTTTCTTGTCTCAACTGCCCGTTTAAAAGGACCTGTGTTGTCCTCTGCAGATGTCATGTTTTGTCCTAACCTGGTGTACCAGATAGTTTGTTACACAGAAGCAGCTGGGAAGCTGTCCCATGAAACGTTTGTGAAGGAGTAGTCACTCAAAGGGTAACAGGCAGGTGATTGGATGAACCATCTGTCTCTTAGGCCTAGTGTATACTTGACGGAGTCGCGAGTGTGGCGTGCGGCCTGGCACGTTGGTCCTGCGCGCCTGTCGCGATCCATGGTGCGCACCCCCTTTTTTAAATTTTTTTTAAACTGCCACGTTTGGTCTTCTTCATATAATGCCGATGCTTGCAGAACGGCCAGAAAGATTAGATTGGGACAGAGCAACGACGGCACACCACAGTTCTGAATATTTTCAGTATAAGCATGGCAGCTAGGCAATGCCTAACAGCTAAATACATCAGAATTAAAACAAATGGCCCATTTCTGTTGCTGTGTGAAGGTCGGAAACCTCACTTCACGTCCGGAAGCATAATTAAAACAGATAATGTAGATGGTTGGAAACTCGCTGTTCTAAAATGGACTTGCCATGTCTCTGGCTATTACGTGCACTTCTCTAGACTCCACTATAAAGACAAGAGAAATGGTTGTTACTAAATAACGTTATTTACAAACTGAACAGCAAGAATGATGTAGGATTCTCATTTGGATATGCTCCTAACTATGCTTTTCTTCAGTGGGTGAAGAGACAGAATGGGCCATATGCGCTGGCTCTCTGTGAAAGAAACATAAAACATCCAGTGTTCCTTGAAAAATAAGAAACTAACAGTTGTGGACTACACATTCGCAAAACAATAGAAAAAATGGGAGTTAACACAACTTCATAAAAAATGTTGTATACAATGCCACATTTTTGTTTTGGGGAATATCGCTACGATTCAAATTCCGGGTCGCTTGGACTATGTAGTGCTCAAGGCGAGCACGTCCCGCAAAGGGCCGTGCGCCACCC
Source organism: Forbesichthys papilliferus (assembly GCA_025399855.1). NCBI lineage: Eukaryota > Metazoa > Chordata > Actinopteri > Percopsiformes > Amblyopsidae > Forbesichthys > Forbesichthys papilliferus. The sequence continues at coordinate 19,174 of JAODOY010009414.1, read as the reverse complement.
AACATGGCTAGTATGTTGAGGCCCTAAGGCTAGCCTCTTAAGCCATCCTCTACATGCATAAGTCTGGGACACAGCACTGGCTAACTGTGTCAAGGTCCACATAAATCACAGGAGAGGCATTTTTACACGTGCACAACTAACTTTTAAGCTTATGCTGAGTAATTTTTTTGGGAAACTTAAATCTGACTGTTTACAGCTTTTTAATATAGGCAACAGAGACAGACATCTGTAAATAAAGTGACGGAAGATGCAGAGACTAAATTCAAGCTGATTTACAATGTTGTCAAAGAGCTGAATTATTTTATTTAATTGTAGTGTCAAAACAATCTCCTTATACCATGTAGCACAGTGTTCAATTAAAGCCCATCTTGTCGCAGGGTGTGGTTATGGCTTTTTTAAGAGGTCTTTCCTCAATGCTCATGTTCCTCTTTGCTGTAATCATTGCATCGTCCTGGGTCTGAAACCTGATTCATAGACTAAACATTGTTAAATGTCAAGGAGTGTTGGCTACACGACATGGTTAAACATCAGAACAGCAACATGTGTCCAACCTAACCAGTGTGACCATATTAATCCAAGCCATAGGGCTAGTGCACCGGCCCAGCTATGGTCAGTAATACGTATGCTGGTTGCTTACCTTCAGCAGGCTGGAGTGACTCGTCCCAGGTGAGCAGCCCCGACCGAGAGGGCACCTTCCCCTTGGTGGACTCTGCCCATGGGGACTCCTTGTCCGTCTCCACCCTGGAGATCCCAGTGACGCCCCACCACGCCACGCTGCTACCCATGCAGCTATACCCCATGGCCGCGCCCATGCGCGTGGCCTTCACCGCATCGCGCACCGCCAACTTTGCTCCAGGCAACCTGGACCAGCCTGTGGTGTTCGACCAGCTGCACAGCAACCTGGGCGAGATGTACGACGCGCACGTCGGCCGCTTCACGTGCCCGGCCAACGGCACGTACGTCTTCCTCTTCCACATCCTCAAGCTGGCCGTCAACGTACCTCTGTACGTCAACCTCATGCGCAATGACGAGGTGATGGTGTCGGCGTACGCCAACGATGGCGCGCCGGACCACGAGACGGCCAGCAACCACGCCATCCTGCCGCTCTACCAGGGCGACCAGGTGTGGCTCCGGCTGCACCGCGGCGCCATCTATGGCAGCACCTGGAAGTACAGCACCTTCTCTGGCTTCCAGCTCTACCAGGACTGATGGGCCAGTTGCGTTGAGTTGAAACGGTGACTCTCATCCAGCCAGTCTTGTACACGGCTGGCCATATGGTTCCTTGTGGGTACAGCTGTTCTGTAAACGGATTTGTGAATCCTAGACTGCAATATCAACTAATCTCCCAACATGGTTGGTTAGGGGTTTTGTCACTGAAGCTAGTCTTTTCATAAAACTGAATGTTGAATCCACATTACTTGAACTGTAATCTTACAGGTCCCTGATTGTATTTACCTCTGATGCAATGATCTGCATTTGCCTTTACGTTATTTTTTTTTAAATTGCTTGTTGACTGATTTTGTTTTCTTGATTGACTAGTGAATGGCCTATAATGGGACAAAAAGCAACAGATGCTATTTAGCGTTTATGCTTCATGATGCACCTTGTGAACTGGATTGTGAAAGGATTGTTTGTGGTGATGGATATGGTGTGGAACACTTGAACACCCTGTTGCACTAGCAGACTATGGCTCATTCATGTGCCTAAAATAAAATGTGAGCAGTAATTGTTTTGCACTTGGCCATTTTTTTGTCTTCTTTCCATTTATTTATATAAAGCAACTTAAAAAGTAGATTTGCATAAAAGGTTTTGAATTAAAATAGTTGCCATGTAGACACTTAATTTTTATCATTTATCAAGAGAATGAGGTTAAGGTTGATTATTTTGAAGCAGTATCTACTCCACGTCTTATGGTGGCAGCAGCCCAGCACAGTAATATGCAGACGAAGAACATTCACTTTACGTTAATTTACGTCCACCGACTGTTGGTTGTCGGTAAAACGGGGAAGGGCCAACATTATGCAGATGCATAATGCCTGGCTGAATTTAAGACTATATGTATCGTATGTGATTTCGAGAACGCAGCAGTAACAGTGTAATAGAAAACTCATGGATCCCAATCGAATAATTCAAGCTCTGAAAGGGACAATTGATCCCAACCTCAGAATTGCGGCTGAAAATGAACTCAATCAGGTTGGTGTACAAAAGTACATTATTTTCCTTTAGAAACATCAAATGATGCCCGTTTGTGTCTCATGTAAGGCCGTATTTGGGAATTCGGAGGGGTTAGTTGGAGCCCTACCGATTCCTCAATCACGGATTATGAATTTCTTAGACAAATGTGTACAGTACGGTCACTAGTTTAAATACATAACCGGGAACCCTTAAAGCCTTAAAAGATCAATGACAGGCAGCTTTGATGTCGAGTGTTGATAAACCAAAGTCTCTACACACGCACAGCTACATTCGCCTGTTTTTGTTCCACGGAAGCCTTTATGATGCTGCTTCTAAAAAGCTTGGAAGCTGTGTTAAGTATCCAATGCTGTTAGATCGCCTTACGTTACGTTGAGTATACCATACAGTACATAAATGTATGGTAACAAATTGAAAGGCTTTACAGAAAATGTCGAAAATGATATAGATTTTTTTAATATCGTTTATTAATCTGCAAGCAAAACAAATAAACAGTAAACACACAACTTTGTTTTTCATGTAGAGATCGGCGCATACCGTTTAATAAATGTTTATTTTATATTTCATGGCCTGACATTGTGTATGTGATTAGCGATTAGGCTCGATATACCAAAACAAACAATGAACAAGTAATGTCTTTTATGATTTAATGATTTTTTTTCTCAAACATAATCTCTGCCCTGTTTATAGTATCATACAGTATAATCCACAATATCGTCAGTCATTTTACTAAAATTATACTTTTTTTTAAGTTTTTTTTTTACACATCTCTTGATGCTGGCCACCTGTGATAAAATCGCCTACATCCTCAGTTGAACAGATCCTGAGGTTCTACCCCTGTAGTATTGGCAGATGTCAATATTTTGTTCAATTTGTGTTGTCTGAAAAACCAGAATAAATGAGACAATATTTTAAAACATGATTCAATTTATTTATTCATTCTAATGAAGATTGTTAGGGCTAAACATTGATATTTTATATCATAGATGTTACCCTACAATCAAAACATGTATATTTTTAGTGGTTAAACCCTGCCACGACTAGCAATGAGGTAGTGTTTCATGTACCAGTGGTAATATGTGTATAACTGTGCATAATTATTCTTTGTTGTGTTTCAGTCCTACAAGATAATCAACTTTGCCCCCATGTTGCTCCAAATCATTGTGTCCGAGCAGGTGGAATTCCCTGTCCGCCAGGCAGGTATGACAATGTACAGTAGGTAGTATCTCCAAGACAAAGTATGTATTTTGCGTGTTCATATGAGGTCCTGTGTGTATAACATATCCACATTATTAAATTAGAAGACAGACAGAGCCATGTAATGAATCTCTATGAGAGTAGAATTGTACCAGTTCAAGTCTCTTAGGTGGACCTCTCGCTTCAAGTTGTTCTCTCTGCTATTTTACTATAATCTCTGTCTGTGTGCATACAGAATAGCATGCAATGGTGTTTTGGTAACATACTTCTTTGCAGCGGCTATTTACCTGAAAAACATGGTTAGCCAGTACTGGCAGGACAGAGAGCCCTCTCTAGGGGAAGTGATATTTCCCTTCAACATCCACGAGAACGATCGGCAACAGATCCGGGACCACATAGTTGAAGGCATCATCCAGTGCCCAGAGTCCATACGGTGGGTATGCCGCATGCTTACACTAAGACAATATACCATGCTGAAGGTTAAAATAACAGCATATGACATAGTAAATAAATGTCCGTTTTCATGCCATTTAATGTTCTAATAATCAAGGTAACATAACAATGATTCAGTGCGATGTCACGCCTGAAAGTCCGGACCATGGTTCATGTTTTTGTTACTGTATACATTTCATTCGATTAGGTTTGGTTTCACACTGCAATTTTGCCAGCGCACTAAACCTTTTGTCTGACGTACCTACGTCTTGCTGTCATCACCCGAGTCTCCCTTACTTGACATTGATTGGTTTGTAGATGGACGTTGCGTCTGACGTCACCGTGTTGTCAAACTCGGCAGGTAGCTTTCTATTTAATAGTTGAACCCTGCATTCAGGATGGTGGAACGTTTACAACACTTTAAACGAATGCTAACGGCAGTAATGAAAATGGAATGTAGTGGCACTAAATCGACCTACGGCTACTTGAGCAAATCTCGCCACGCGCGTTAAACACGGCAAACGTCTTTGCTGTGTTAATAGTAATTGTTTAGTTGTTCAAGAACATTGGAAGTCCACTGAATGCACCTTAGGCCTTTTACAAATGAAATGAATGGAGAATAATGAATGAACATGCACTATTCATTTCGTTGCCGCATAATATTATTTCAGCAATAGCTTACTCGAGACTTGTTTGAATCCTCATAGTGCTAAAATTCTATTATTTTGCCAACAGTTTTACAGTTTATTTGTACGTTGGAATCAAATAGTTTGTCTTCTACTCTCTCTGTGTGCTACCGTGCTCATTTCAACTTCCTGTACTTGGTCCTAAAGTTTTAACTATTCAGGAAGTGTTTTTACACTGCAAGCCAATAACGAATTTGATTTGGACTGAGAACACCTCTTTTGGTCGGATTACATTTTGGGTCCTTTGGTGCGGACTGAGGAACCTTTCATACCTGCTATTTTGGTTCGGACCCAACTGAAAAGTTTTTAAGATGTGAAAGCACCCTTAAAATGCTTAGTCATGCAGATGTAACTCATATGGAATGACTGTCTAACTCTTGTGTTCCTGTTCCTACTGCGTAGCGCCCAGCTGACTATGTGTCTGCGAGCCATCATCAAGCATGATTTCCCGGGCCGCTGGACTGCCATCGTGGACAAGCTAGGCGTTTATCTGCAGACACAGAACAGTAGCAGCTGGTATGGCAGCCTGCTGGCTCTCTATCAGCTTGTGAAGACCTACGAGTGAGTTCTCTTCTGCCTGCACTTGCTTTCTGTTGGTCACTTTAATGAACAGAACACAGCCCATACCTCTGTGTGTGTGTGTGCGTGCGTGTGCGTGCGCTTCAGGTATAAGAAGGCGGATGAGAGAGAGCCCCTACTGGCAGCTATGCAGATTTTCCTACCTCGGATCCAACAACTTATTACACAGCTGCTGGTGGACGCCACCATCTTCTCTGTACTTATCCAGAAACAGATCCTCAAGATCTTCCACGCTCTTGTACAGGTGTGTATGTGTGTTGTGAGCAATACTGGTCTACTCTGAACAAGTAGACAACACTTGCTTAGACATCTGTGTGCACAAGCATGATTTCCCTCCTCTGGTCAAAGCAGACTATTGAGCTCCAAGCAAACGCATACCTGCTTATACTGGACTGCATGGGATGGATGGGTTTTCTTGTTTACGCGCAAAGCACGTAGATACAGTGTGTGTAGGTTGGACAGGGACCTGTCTTTTTGTATCGTCTGCCTCTAATGGTAAATAAGTACACACTACCCCTTTTGATAGTTGAGATACTGACAATATCTTTCTTGTTTGCAGTATTCTCTTCCTCTCCAGCTGATCAACAACACAGTGATGACCCAATGGATGGAGATCCTTCGAGCTGTGATGGATCGTGACATCCCTCCTGTAAGATAGATATAGATAGATATACACACACTTATGCATTATTTAAACTTGGTTTTGTTTAATTTACTGTATTTCCTATATTTAGCTGCTGATCAATGATTTCTCAGCACATTTTGTATACATTTGATCCGGTTAGATTTGATTTTACAGTGCGCTTTTGCAAATTAAATTTAATTCATTTTAAGAACACCACATTAATGTGATAAAATATAATGTATCAATAATAGTATATTATTAATATGGCTTTACTGCCAGCAGCACCAGCTTCAATCCTCAAGTGTAGTTTGAATTCACCAAATGAATGTCCTCCTCATACACAATATGTTTCAACATTTTCAAGCGTTCTACCAGATGAGTTTTGTCTACTTTGTTGGACCAGATGTCTCCTCTTCCCATGTGATACCACATCCCCTTTACACCACTCTGGCAGTTGTCTCTCTTCTATTGGTTAACTGAAAGTCCGCACAAGTGCTTTCTCACTGCTAGCTAACCAACCCCTGGTTCAGTTTGAGCCGGACCAAGAGACAACCTCTTTTGTTTGGACCGTAATTCTGTGCTTTGGTCCGGCCCGTAGCCAGAGCCACCCTTCACACCTGCTAGTTTAGTTTGGACCAAACTGAACAGTTAGAAGGTCTCAACCGGCCCCCCTGGTTGAGATGAACCGCTGTCAGCGAGAAGACACTGGGTTAGGTCACACCTCCAGTACATGTGCTACATGGCTGTGCACTAGACATTGACCACAACCTGAAAACTTTGTGTTTGTTAGGAGACTCTGGAGGTCGATGAGGATGATCGCCCAGAGTTGGTATGGTGGAAGTGTAAAAAGTGGGCATTGCACATCCTCACCAGGCTGTTTGAGAGGTGAGATGTAAAGGGTCACACAAGAGGCCTAGTCTAATCTAACGTATCTACCCTGACTTAACTCAAAATAAATTACGGTAACACTTGTGAATTAATGCATTTAGCCTAATGCTTTTATCTTGGAGTTACACATTTACTTGTTAATACATAACATGTAGCACTAGTTTATTTAATAAAGGCCTCATACAAAATACTCTTCCTTTTGATAGAATGCACTGGTGATTTAATCTAAATACTATTTCATACATGTGATTCAACAAAAAAGAAAATCCAAAATTGCATGGTAAACCTCACAAACTTGTTTCTAAATCAAATGCTTTGTTATGGTTGTCTGCGGTGATGTCTTGAAATCACACAGCCACTGCATTGGCCAATGTTGATGGATTCCAGCCTTTAGGCTTGTACAACAAGAGACGTTAATTGTATCTCTTTTTAATCTTGTTCTTTTTCCCTAGGTATGGCAGCCCAGGCAACGTGACAAAGGAGTACTTTGAGTTTGCTGATTTCTTTCTTAAGACATATGCAGTGGGCATTCAGCAGGTATCTACTGCAGTAACTTTAAAGCAGCTATTAAATCAATGATGAAGCTATTCAATTATGTTTAATAGCTTCTTTTGGTTGCCATCATTGCTAAAACATGTAAAAAAAATATTTTATTCTGTTTATAATTTGTTTTAGTTAAGCAAAACAAGACACCAACATTATTTTAAAATCCTGTAATGTAGACTTGGACATCTAAAAATAAATAGCTTCTAACAGAATCTTCACTGCAATGATAGCTTCCCAAAATCAAACTTACATTATTGCAAATGTGATAGGTGAATGTAAACACTATAAGGAAGTTGGAACCTACGCTATGATTTAGTGTGTAAGATAAGGTAATATATTATTCATCAATCCCACAGGAGAAATGTGGTTGTTGCAGCATCTTAAAAATGTTACCGGTCTTTCTTAAAGGTACACATACATTTTCCACCCCACCTAGTTCTTAGTCCTTTTTTCATGCATTTGTCTGTGGTTGAGTGGTACAGAAGACTGAGGGTCTTCTCATGTGTGGGAGGGGCTTGTACTTTGTTTCACAAAACATTTTTGTAAGGCTGGTTCAACTGCATTGGTAACTCATTGAGGATAGTACCTGTAAGATATGAAGGTCCTATATACAGTGCATTCAGAATTATTTGTCTTAATTGTGGTTTCTAACTAGTTTGTGACACATTCATGTTCTACATTAATCAAACTATGCAAAGCTGCATACAACCATGACTATTAGTAGAATATCGATTTGCAATAGTCATCATGTAAATATGCATTTTATCAAAAGCAGAATTGTGTGTAAATGGAGACAGCTGGGCTGTATTGGGAGAGCCACAGGGCAGTGATGTTTATGTGAACGTGTATCATTTCTCTCTGTTTTCTGGTGTCTCTCCAGGTTCTGCTGAAGCTGGTGGACCAGCACAGACAGAAACACTATGTCACCCCGCATGTGCTCCAGCAGTCCCTGAACTACCTCAACCAGGGCCTGTCACACTCCTTGACCTGGAAGCACATGAAACCTCACATGCAGGTTGGACACGTTCCACTGCGTCACTGCGTGATTGTGACGCATCTTACCCAGTTGTGTCAGTGTTACAGTCAGTCAATGGATACTTTTCACAGGCTATTCGTCACTAGCTTGCTAAGCAGAACACATCTTTGGCTTTCTAACTGCAGCTGAAACATCTGGGGATTCCGTTTCTCAGAGTCAGTGTTTAACATGTTGCCAATGTGTTGAGATGACCAAACACGTGTTCGTTGTGTATTGTCCTCTATTCCTGAAATGTTTTAGTTTGTTTGTTTGGAACCAGCCAATATATTCTAGTGTAATGGGAATTGTTTATATTATTCTTAAGTGTCTCCAGAGGTCTGTCCATAATAAGACATGTCTCATCTCCTTTCAGGCAATATGCCAGGAAGTCATCTTTCCTCTCATGTGTTACAAAGATGAGGATGAAAAGCTCTGGCAGGAGGACCCTTATGAATACATCCGCATGAAATTCAGTGAGCTCTTTCACTCGCCACTTGACTGTCCTGTTCCACTTTCACACAAATTAAACGTTTTCTAAGTCTTTGATCATATATACATAAATAACCTGCACAGTATGTGTGTATATTTATGCTGGGTATTGGCATCTAGTGGCATGTTTGACTCTCCATTCATCCGTCTTCACTGTGTTGCAGACCTGTACGATGACCACGCCCTCCCTGCTACAGCAGCCCAGAGCCTCCTGTGCAAAGCTGCCCGCAAGAGGAAAGAGGTGCGCAGCGTCGCTTGACGTCTTTAGGCATGAGGCTGAGAGTGGAAATACACAGCCACATATCTATTCATACCCTGTCGGGAACGTTGACCTTTGCCTTGCTCTCCCCAGGTTCTTCCACAGATGATGGAGTTCTGCCACCAGATGCTAATGGATCCCTCTGCTGATGCCCGCAGGAAAGATGGGGCGCTGCATTGCATTGGAGCTCTGGCTGAGCTGCTGCTAAAGGCATGTGCTGCGTTTCAGAAAGATTCCACCAAGGTGTAAAAATTAGAGAAAGAAAAAAATATATAGATAAATATACACACTTAAATGTGTCTTAAGCCTTGTGTGCTTTATTTATTTGTGTTTGAACACGTTTCTGCATGTGATGGTAGAGGCAAGTCTAACGCTGGGATTCCACTGGGCATGTGTGAGCTGCGTTCTGGCTCTGACACGGGTTTTTCCGTCCTCTCAAGGCGTCAACTTCCCCTGGGAGAATTTCAGAAACGTTGTATTTGAGCAGCGCGTGAGAGCCGCGGCTTCTGTTAAAAGTAGACTTAACGCCTATCTTTAGCGAAGCAGAGCGGAGAGCCGCTTCTGGGACGCTACCAACACGCCCCGCGTGGAAGTTCTTACAAAACAATGAGTTAAAACACAAAGACCATCTCTCCAGATCCTTCAGTCCTCACTGGAATAGCCACAGCAACTGCTTGAAACTGTGGTCAGAAATATTACTTACTGTGTGGATTTGGAGTTAGGCTTTGGCTAATTATCCCGCTGGAATATCCAACCACAAAGCAGTGGTACCAGTGTTTATTCTGGGAAGGATATTCTAGTGGTCTGTGTTTGGCTCCCAGTTAGAAGATTGTACCTATAAGATAACCTGATCCAATGAAAGCTGTCCATTAAAACTGTGAGAAAAGGTCAGGGACTTATAGGTGGTTGGATGAACTGACGGTGATTGTCTGTCACTGACCGTTAACGCCACACTTAACCTACGCCTGTAGCTGACGCTTGTTGGTCAGAGCCACTGTGATGCAACGATGTCAAGACTAATTCCTCTCACGAGGGCATTTCATTGGCACTGAACATGCCATGTTTGGATACGCTATGTGCGCTATGGCCAACGGAGGGCGCCATGTTAACTGCATATCTATGCCAGCAGGTGTCAGCAGCATACTGTCTAACCACATGTTTTTATTGAACCACACTAATTGCTAAGAGAACAATTGTATTGTGAAATTAGATTTTAAACCTGAATTATTTCTGTAAATCACAAGAACCCAGCCCTATCTCAGTACAACACAGACATGCATGTTCACACAAATAATACAATTCCATTCCCTGACCTTGTGTTTAAACAGATGCCCCCCTGTAACTTATATGTACAGGGAGCGTTTGCTAGCGGTGTTTTGCCTAGCATTTTGACCATGTGTTGTGTATGTGTGCAACAGAAGCGTGTGTACAGGGAGCAGATGGAGCTTATGTTGCAGAACTATGTGTTCCCATTGCTCAACTCTTCTGTGGCATACCTGCGTGCCCGGGTGAGTGACCCTTCCTTAACTTAAACTGCCATGAATTTTGTTGTTTCTCTCTCTCCCTGCTGTAGCCTCTTCTAACCTTTCACATAAGTACATTTACTAAACTAGACAGACAGTGTAAGGTTGTCTAAATGCTTTAAAAAGTGAGTGAACTAAATAAAACAATGGTAGTTATTAAACTGCATAAGACGATCACACATATTTGCACCCATGAATTTACTGATATATATGTTGAATTGATATATGTTTAATTGACTGAATATATATTATATATAAATAAGTGTAATCTAATGTTAATGATTAGTCAATAGAATGATTTGTTAATTTGCTGTACAGTAATAAATGTTGGTTAATCATGTGCATTTGATTGTTTTTGTAATTAATGTTATTAGTGCACAGAATGGCAGGTGATTTATGCTAATTATATGTAGTTTGGAATCTAGTTTAATCTGTGTTTTTATCTCTTAAAGAAAATGATGTTTGGTGTGTTTTACAATTATATATTTTCTCTGTATATATGGTAGTATTAGTCTGCATTAATTCACAAGTTCTAATTTAACCAAGGGCAATGTCTTGAATTCCCTTTGTAGAACTCATATTCAGCATAAACATGTCATTAGGTTTCACCTGTTGTTGTCTTCTGGCTCTCCCCCTACAGTCCTGTTGGGTGGTCCACTCAGTCAATGTGAGTCAGTAACCCCGTGTCTGTAGCGTCAAAGCCTCAATTACACCCCCATATTGAGACACAAGGGAATCATTTAGAACATTAGCGATCACTTGGTTGGTGGAGGGAAGATTGACATTTCACAGAAATACAGACCATATGACTGGCCAGGGAACAGCTGTAGGCAGTTGCTCACACACTTCCCAGATGTTGTGCTTATCTTTGGTGTCTCTCTGCCTTTTAGTCCTGCTGGGTGCTTCACTGCTTTAGCCCGTTGCGTTTCCACGACGAGCTGGTTCTGAGGAACGCGGTGGAGCTGGTCAAGCAGAACCTGATTGTTGACAAAGAGATGCCCGTCAAAGTTGAGGCTGCCATCGCTCTGCAGACACTGGTCAGCAACCAGGAACAAGGTCTGGAGGCCAGGGCTGGGACTCCTACATATGTGCACACCAAACCATTACCACCAATGTTTGTATGATGTACGATATATAAACAACACACACAAGTTGGTATTGCTATACATTTCAGCACCTTTCAGTGATCACAGTAATGACACAACTCTTAGCCCTACCCTTTACAATATCATTAAGATTAAACAGGCAACTTTGGAGAATTGTGTAAAGGTACAGTCCTATATTACCAATTAACCAATTCTTTATTTGGTGCAATATATGTTTTTACATCAAGATCTCTTCCCCTACCTAACGCTCCTGCCTTCCTCCTCTAGCCAAGGTGTACATCCGGCCATACATCCGGTCAGTCATGCAAGAGCTGCTGCACGTTGTGAAGGAGACAGAAAACGACGATCTCACCAACGTCATTCAGAAGATGATCTGCGAGTACAACCAGGAAGTGGCGGCCATCGCTGTGGACATGACCCGAAACCTGGTAGCGCACCCATACCTACGGTAGTCCAGTCTGCCTTAGAGCTAGGCCAGCTGTGGATAACGTGTGTGGGCCTTTGTCTTCACAGGCAGAGATCTTCACCAAGGTTCTCCAGAGCGAGGAATATGAGGAGAGCGAAGATAAGACCGTTATGGCCCTGGGAATCCTCAGCACTATAGACACCATCTTGACTGTTATGGAAGACCACAAGGAGGTGATACACACACACACACACACACACACCTGAAAGCATCAAGTCAGTCAGGTTGTGACTTGACATACAAACCACTGTATACGGATGGTTTGAATAATATAACTGTTTTATACACTCTACTCTTCGATGCCAGCTGTGTCTGTCAATATGGCAGGCTAGCTCATGTCTGCTCCACATAGGATTTCACCAGTTCTGAATGAGGCCTTGCCACAAGATGGCACTTACACTTGAACGTGCCCACCGCCTGTTCACAGAGCATTTGTCATAATTTATCACATTCAACTTTAACATCTTAAAATGTTTACCTCTCTGTCTCAGATCACACAGCAGCTGGAAGGAATCTGTTTGCAGGTCATTGGTCTGGTATTGCAGAAGCCCATCATAGGTATGGCAGGTGTGTGTCCTGTAGTCAATCTACAGCCTCCAGCATTTAATCCCCCCCATCATATCTATTACATGCGCTTGCCACATCTCTTTCTTCTCACTCAGTTCAGAGACATAGAAACAGGCCTTTCCCCGGCATGCATCCATTACTGCAGAACGTCTCCTGCAGCTTGGCATGTAGCAACGCAAATGGAACACCTTCGTCACATTAACTTGGCTTAGTACAGTCTATGAAGCAATTCTGAAAGTACATTTCTAGTGTCTTGAATGTGTTTGTACATGTGCAGGGCACAGTTGTGTATAATCTTGGCTAATTAGGCCTGTGAGCCTTGTAGAGTGTTGAGTCCAGACAGCTATGCTCTAATAAATGGGTTGGCTGATGACCCCTGCTAATAGAATGAATCCCTATTTTACATGGAGGGAGGCCAATGGGAGCCAGCTCTTACAAAAGGAGAACTGAACATTAATTCAATGAAAATGGGAAAGGTCAAGCTAGTTTTGCACAGATCAATCTAGAAGATACATGTACAACAGTCAATTAAAAATGACGATATTTTTCCTTCTGATAACCATAGTATGGGGCCATTATTGTAGCAAAAATATTTTCGAATGCGTGTGAAGAGTTGTGCAACTGTATCTCAACCCGTGTGTGTGTAATCAGATTTGTAAATGCACATATTAATCTGTAAATGCGTACTGAGATTTGTGAATGTGTAAATGAATTTACAAATCTGTATTTATATTTAAGTGTATTGAAATTTGTGTGCATAAATATTATGGGTGAAAACACTAAATTTGTTTATGTCTGTAAATGCGTACATAGTGATAGTGATACACTAAATTTGTTGAAATCTCAGTACGCATTTACAGATTAATATGTACACTTACAAATCTGATTACACACACACGGGTTGAGATACAGTTGCACAACTCTTCACACGCATTTGTAAATAGTTTTGCTACAATAATGTCTTAAAAACATTTATTTTAGTATGGGTTTAAGTAAAGTATCAGGTAAGGGACATATTGGGGATTGAGCCCATGACATTTCATATCAGACTCAGGTACTAGCACTTGAAAACATTAGTTTATCTAAATAGTTAATTGAAGGGTTTTCAGTTGAGTTCTCAGTGATATGTACTGTAATGGCGGAAACAGGATTGTTTGTGTGTGTGTGTGAAAGAGATAGACAGATGGCTTAGCTAACCCTCTCAAATTATAATTATTTGCTCTCTCTGTCCATGTCTTTTTTATTTTTGATGATGAAATTATAATTTGGCTAATCTCTGTTAATATTTTAAAATGTATGTAGTAAATAGTATGTGTTTATGAACAGATGTGTGTAGGTGTGTATGTGTGAAAATGATTTCTCAAGTTGCACTTGCTCTGGCTTACCTCTGTATGACCTCTCTATACAGAGTTTTATGAGGAGATTCTCTCCCTGGCGTTTGGCTTGACGTGCCAGACGATCTCTCCTCAGATGTGGCAGCTCTTAGGGGTTCTCTATGACGTGTTCCAGCACGACTGTTTCGACTACTTCACAGGCATGACACACTTTGTTTTTAATTAGGATTTATAGTTTACGTTTTGAAGGCTTTTGTCCCACCCTTTGAACTGCGTCCTAAACCCATTGTTAATAATTATAATAATTACCGCAATCCATGTTAAAAATAAATAATGATTTGGCTCTTCTTAAAACGCAACAGAAGTTCCCAAAGAAGAATAACTACAACAGGCAGTGTCATTTTAACTAGGGCCCCTGTAGCTCTCTTTACTAGCTCTTGCTTTCACTCTGGACCCCTCCTTTCTTTTAATCAGCTAGGCTTGAAGCAGCCGTAACATGTGGCAACGGGTGGTACCGCAGCCGGAAGAATATACACTCCATTCATAAATTAATGATCTGTTTTACTGCGCCACAATTTATTTTCAGGTGCCACACTGTCTTGGTGCTTATGTACTTATATTGTTTTCTAACAATGTCAATGAAGCCATTTTGGACGATTGTTTGTCATGACTTAATAATCATGTGACATAGTCCTATGCTCGTGCCCTGCATTTCTCTTGCACGAGCAACAAGCGGCCTATTGGTGAGCACAACATCGATCATACTTTTAGTGTAAATGCTAAATATTCAAAAAAGCATGCCTACAGTTATAATGTAATGTAGTACAGTACAAAACAAAAATTCCTGACAAAGTACCGTTCCAATGTCTAGGATGCTTTAGAATTCTACCAAGGGCTCAGTCCTTCGATCAGAGGACTTTGAAGGATGCATGTGTGCATCCTTCACGTACTAAAAATACCCACAATCCTGTGCGAACAGAAGAGAGATTTAAAAATTGGACAAAACGAAACTAACAACAATACAGCACAATCCATTGGTTTTTCAACTGTTATTAAAAAAACGAAATGTGCGGTTTAATTAAGCATAATTATTTTGAAGGTGGGACTTATTTTCATCTTGCACACTAGCTAGGCCGTTCCATTACGTGTTCTTCGAATGTCTTTCCTAGCCTCGAAAGAACCCGACTAGGAAGGAAGAGTCCGTCCTACCAAGGAAGCATCCTTGACATTGAGAAACACCCTATGTATTCAGCCAATGTTTATCCTCCTGCTAATTAACTAAACCCGTGCACCTGGTACCAAGCATTTAGAGTTCACCTTCTAAACAATATATCGGACACGATATATAAAATGTTGTGCATATTAACTTGTAGGGCACAGCTAGCCCTATGTAAGCAAAGCCCTATGACAGCTCAAAGGGAGGGAAAATAAAGTCCAAAATAATATAATAATGTTTTCCTACAGATATGATGCCTCTTTTGCACAACTACGTTACTGTGGATACAGACATGCTCTTGTCCAACTCCAAACACTTGGAGGTCATCTACACCATGTGTAAAAAGGTCAGTGTTGTTAATTGCACCAGCGTGACAACAAAGAGTGAACATTAAGTGTAATGCCTGATAGCATTGTAGACAACTTCATGACCTATGTCGACCTTTGACCTGGTGCAGGTGCTGACCAGCGATGCTGGGGAGGATGCAGAGTGTCACGCCGCCAAGCTGTTGGAGGTCATTATCCTGCAGTGTAGAGGCAGGGGCATCGACCAGGTCAGTACAAACCTGATGCGCTAGCTAGTTAACAAGTGCAGCTAACAGCAGCTAGTGAGGTGTGTGAACATAGCATATATGTCAATATTAATCATAACAAGACTTTCCCCGCTCTCAGAATTCCCTCTTGTTTTCCGTCCTTGGCGTTCCAGTGCATTCCGCTGTTTGTGGAGGCTGTGTTGGAGCGTCTGACGCGGGGAGTGAAGTCCAGCGAGCTTAGGACCATGTGTCTGCAAGTGGCCATCGCTGCCCTCTACTACAACCCAGCCCTGCTCATCCACACGCTGGACAACATGCACTTCCCGCACAACCCTCAGCCAATCACCACCCACTTTATCAACCAATGGATGAATGACACAGAGTTCTTCTTGGGGTGAGGAGATTATCCAGTCATAAGCAGCGCTTGGTAGCGCCCCACGTCCCATTCATACTGTTACACTGTTTAAATTGTACTTCCCCCAAATGTTCCTTCTACAACTATGATGGATATGCCATTCATGACCTACGTCCCAAATGTGAATACAGTGTAGAAGGTTTGACATGGCCTTCTGCTCATCAATACTTTCAGAACTGCTTCCTGCTATATTGTGCTCACTGTGATTAACTGTGTCGCAAGTGGCATACTAAAGTACTACATTGAAAATGTGTCCTCAGAAAATGTAATTTCACTTGGTCAAGCCTCCAGGCTGTTTTTCAACATGAGCAACAGTCACGTATAGTAAATGTTTGGGTCATATTTAAACCTAAACTGAGAAGGTAGTTTTAGAGAAATGATCCATCTCCAGTGTTACGGCCTGCCTCAAAAGCCGTAAACTAAACATAACACAAATCCCCAAATTAACATACATTAACAAATTAACATACAATGAGGTGTGAATGTTTGTAGGTGTATGTAATGAATATGTGTGGTGCTTAAAACATGCCAACTAAACAAAACCAAACAAGGGTCAGAGAGTTAATAGTGTGCTGGGAGCACTCTTATAATGCTCAGCCAGGTGATGCCAATTAAGGCTAATGAAGTTCCAACCACGTCCAGGCCAGGGATGTCACACCAATCTTGCTCTAATCTGTCTCTCCAGGCTCCATGACCGCAAGATGTGCATTATTGGCCTCAGTGCGCTCATGGAGCTGCCCAGCCGGCCCGCGGTGGTGGAAGGGGTTGCTGCTCAGATCATCCCCTCCGTCCTGCTGCTCTTCCTAGGCCTCAAACAGCTGTACGCCTCCCGGCTGCTCAACAAGCCAGACCTGCTGGCTCGCAGCGGAGCGCAGGACGAAGACCATAATGGTAAGAAAGAGAATGACTGGAGAAAAGGAACGCTGGAATGAAACCAGCCTTACAAATAATGTATTGTTTATGACAGCATGAACTCAGCTGTGGTGATCTGTGGTGGTTCTAATGGCATTACAATGCAACTGAGGTGTTAGATTGCACCCTTTTTAGCAGATATCATACTTGCAAACTAGTCACTTTTCAGATGTTTATAAGTCCCAGTCCCAGTCCCTGACCCTGCCATTCACCGACCTAATATTGTTAATGTCTGTGAAGTTAGTTATTAATAGGCCTTCTTTCCTAATGTGTGTATTCAACTGTTGACCCATAAAGAAAATACTATGTAACATCATGCCTCCGTTTAATCCAACAATGTTAGGCGATGAATTGCACAAATGCAAAATATAGGCTACTACACAGTCAATGCATTATGTGCAAGAAGGCTATACATCTTGCAATATAGGACTCGAACTGGTCTCGGTCTCGCTCTGCCTTGGTCTTGGTCTTGACTTGGTCTCTACTCCTTAAAGTCTTGGTCCTGTCTTGGTCTCAAATCACTCTGGTTTCGGTGAAGACCTGGTCTCGGATTAGTTGGTCTCGACTACAACACTGGCTACCGGTAACGTCAGTGAATTGTGTATTACAATGTAATTTTAGAATCAGGATAATTTCACTGAGTTAAGGCAAACTCCACATATCCGTATTGTCTGATTTTAATGGCCGTCATTGTAAGTTACGAGGGAAATAAAATCAAACAAGTAAAGAAACAAGACCCAGTCTCGACATTGCCGGGTGCCAGTTTGTTTTTCATCAATGAAAATATGCACACACTGAGCTGAACCGTAGAGGATACGCTCAATGCAATGTTCGAGTCGGCGAGGCGGCTGCTATTCTGTTGCTGATTTTATTGACTGGAGTCAGTGTTTTCTTCTGCCTCAGGTTTTTAGACTTACCCCAAAAATAGATCGATCTGACTTCTGACAGTTGCCAAATGTAAAATATAAACATGGTAATAGGTTAAATGTTCATGTGGTCACAATAATCTGGAACATTATGGAGTACTGGGTTTATAGCCAAGGATAGTTTGCAACACCTGATTTTACATAGCCTCACTGTTCCACAACATACATGTGAATGCAACACTAACTGTACATATGATACTAATAATTGTTCTTGCGAATAATGGCAGGAAAATAACACTAGACAAAAAGTATTAAGTTAGTAGTGTCAATAAATGTGTTCCCTTTTAATATCTCTTCTCCACTTCTCTCAGTCCCTGTCTGTGTCTATATGCTGTTAGTTCAGACATGTGGTCATTGCCACGATAACGTTGGCTAGACCAGCACCAGTAACATAAACAAGACAGGTACTGATCACACACACACTGACACTCCAAGGTAATAGAATATATAGTTATTAGAATATACTGTAAAGCCTACTGTATTTAAAATATATATGGCTACATAGTCATTAATAGTAGTGTTAAAACAATTGGCTTCCCACAGAGGTGTGTGTGTATGAAAATGAAACTGAGGAAGGATGAGGTGGTTATGCAGCAGAAGAGATAAGAAAAGTAAAATTGTGAAGAAGTCATTAAAAACCTAGATTTCTCATAGCCAATGTGTCTAGCCAGTACTTTAACTTTAGATTAGCTGCACTACATTTCCCTCCATGCTGCCTGTGGCCATCATTCAATCACTCTTCAGTCAAGTGTAAAATACTTTTAAGCACCACACCTTGCCCAGTGCTAATGGGACTTGTAGTGCACTGAAGCAGCTAAATGAATCTAGTTCTTAATTGTTTGTTGATGGATTTGTAATGACATTGAAAACTGTCGCAGAATTGCCAAATGCACAACACTTTGAAACGTTTCCTAATTTAGCCTCCATTGCTGGTTGGTTTCATTAGACATTTAAAAGCCACCATTAGGATAATGTTCTATTAAAATACTTAATTAAAAAAATATGTTTATTTAAGACAAAGGCTATAACTGTATTTATTGTCTGTAACATAGACACTCCATACTCTGTACTTTTTGAGGCATGCATCTCCATTTGGGGATTCACATCCAAACTATAGATAGATAAATAAATGAGCAAACTCTGTGACGTCACACACAGGTTTTCTTTAGAACGGGTTTAAAGCGTGACCATAGATTGTGTGTGTGTGTGTGTGTGTATATGTATATTTGTGTGTGTGTGTGTGTGTGTGTATCTGTGTGTGTGTGTGT
>JAODOY010009395.1:0-29605 GCA_025399855.1 Forbesichthys papilliferus | reverse complement strand
CCCCCCCCCCCCCTCCTCCTTCCACAACCCCCCATTCTCCTCCCCCCCCCCCCTCCCACCCTAAAACACAGAAGTTCACACATGGGTGGTGTTTTCAAGCTGCAGGTGGCTCCTGAGGGGTCAGAGGAGTCCCTGGGGGGGACTCACCGCAGAGAGGCTTTGTTCAGGGATGACATCACTTGATCTCAATGGGCCGATGTCTCAGTCACCACACGAACAGTGTTGCTGCAATGTGTGTGTATGTGTATGGGTCTGGTATGATGATGATTATATGTGTGCGTGAGTGTGTGTGTGTCGGGGGAAGAGTCCGCCTGATGTCATTGTTTGCTCCAAAGGCTTGTCCACCCATCTGAAAGTGAGCCGAAAGTTTTTGCAGCTATTTCGGTCAGCCCACAAGCCTCTCCTTTGCCTCCACACTAAACAAACATCGACTTCCTCTGTTAATTCAGGGCAGTGAGTTCAAAGACAGGCAGTTTCTCTGTTTTTCTTTCGCCCTTTTAATAAATGTTGGCTAGTCCTATAGACATCAGAGACATTTTTTGTCCATAACAGACGAGGTTGGGGAATTAACTAAGCTTTGCCTAACTTAAAAGGAAATATAGATTATACATCACACATGTAATATGCTATTCCTGCAATATAAAAAAATAATACAACAAAGTGGTGTATATGAATCTGCAGTAATACTGAATGAAAGGCCGTTCTGTTGAAAACAATGTTGACTGTGTCCTTAAGTTTATTTTGCGCCTAATGGCTAAAAGGCTGGTAACTAGCCTGACAAAATCGTATACCAGAAATTGGTGGTCTTGTCAACTTACGTTATCTGGTTTGGTTATGAGCAGCATTTTATTATTCTACAGTATTTGGAGTCAAAAGTAGCAATCGTTTTACACAGGAGTTAAGGCTGGTTGTTATGTGATTAAAAGAACCCACCCAATTTGTGGTTTTCTCTGTTTTTCCTTTTAGGTTTAGAATTGACATGAAATGAATTAACCTGTCAACAACCAATTTGAATACCGTGACAGTTCATTTGTTTAGTGTGGCTTTTGACTGTGATGTGCTCACATAAACAAGATCAAAGGGCATCAAACTCGTGTGACCTTTGACCTCCTTTAACACTGAAACTTGAAACCACACTTGCCGATTAAGATGAATCTGTAAACACTTCCAAGTAAGCTACATAAATGTTGATTTCCTAAGTCACTGATCTACCCTGGCCCTGGGTAATATTAAATCTATCAATTATGCAGTCTAATAATTCATATATTGAAACTCCTCTGGTTTTGTACAGTGTTGCCTATTTGTAATCCTATTTATATCTAAAGCAATATAAATGTGTAAGTAAAATTCATAGTTATTCATCAAATCACAACAGCAAAGATGGTACAAGGACTGTGTGGCGTTATTAGCTGATTGTGTCACCCGTAAAATGACCCCTATGATGTGTTGTTTACGCCGCTTCTTTTGATCTCAACCCAGCGGAGCTGGAGGTGGTGCAACAATTTTCAGTAGACAAATGATCAAGAAAAGCCTATGCAAAATAGAGCGTGATTGCCACAGCACACACTCCACTCAAGCCCAGCTAATTTAATGTATTTAATATAATGTATTTGCTGTAAAGACCACAACAACCTCCCTTACATATGCAATGAATTAAAAAAGCTATTAGCTGTTCCTTTCATGTCAGTTGTACGGAGAACATATATATCCAGAAGAGTATATACTTATAGCCTATATGTTGTCTGTAAGACAGACGATTATGTTCTCACACTGTAATCTGATGTAAGACAAGACAGTAAGCCTGCATTTGGTGTGTGCATGCTTTACATGTCACTTTTTGAACGAGGGAAGTCCCTTAAAACTCTTTCGTGTTTACCTCAAAGGAAATGAGCTCACCTTCTCTGCCGAGTCACTATGGCAGCTACTGAACGGGTGAAATCACGTCGACTACCTCCCCGAAAACATATTGGATGTCAGTGTCATGAGTTCATTATGTTTGTGTGATGTCCACATGGGAGTGGTCAAACAAACAGATTATGATCAATAAGGATTTGGCACACATAAATTAAGTGAGAACACTTTAGCACAACCGGTTTGGTCATAAATACAGTAGCTCTACACACATACAAGTGTCTAAAGCATCAGAGCATGCCATCCCAGCATGCATTGCATTTTAGTTTCACAACTCAGGGTTTCAATATCTTTTTTTATTGTTGTGTTTTTACCCCCTTCACAGCTTTGGCAGTAGATGCATCTGAATCTGTCACCCATTCTCGTTTCACAGTCGCCGGGCACAACACACAAGTGATGATCTCTCTGGATTTAGTATTCTGAAAAGCCCTCTTTCTTCCGTCTCCTAGATCTGCGTTTCCATTCCTTTGGCTGCCAGCGAGCGAAGGCAGTTAATGCTGACAGTTTTATTCCTTGGTAGTCCATTGGAGCCTCTTTTAGGGCATGTCAATCCCTACTTCCCCTTGGGAGAGTCGCTATGGAAATACATGGAGACTGACAGTGTCTGTCAGCTATGTTCGACCAGCCAGCTGTAGCTCATAGCCGGTACGTCAAAATCTCAGCCTCAGCCTCAAGTTAGTAAAGACATACTCGCCTTGGTGAACTCTTGAACATAAAGCATGGCTGTCACAAAAAGACATCTCACTGTATGTGTGTGTGTGTGTGTGTGTGTGTGTGTGCAAGCGATTATCGTCGGATCGCCAAAAAGAAAAACAGCACAAAGCGAAAAGACAGGCACAAAGAGTGACACATTATTACCGTAGTTAGAATACTGCCCGGCGTATTGTATTATTAACCAGGCATGGCATGCATTTGTGACAATTAAACAGCTCTGGAAAAGGAGCACCGGCATTAATATTTGATGGTATTACTTGAAAGTGTTGGATACAGATTCCACACGCAGCTCATTATTAAGGCATCTTCTTGGATCCCGGCTGCTTGCTGTCTTCACTACACCGATGTCTTACTTTAGCTTGGACCTTTACAAACAAATGGCATGACCTGAGATGAGGTGAGGTGAAGTCCAACCATGTTTGTGTACTGCTGAAGGAGAGCTTTGTTTTTTTTTTAATAAAGCTTTCCTTATAAGCTTTATTTGGAATGTGCCACACCTAATTCATTTGGGCCACACCATTCCCTCCTGTGTTTGGAATGTGCCGATCGTCAGAAGCAGGTGGTCCTAACCACAGGTGTGTTTGTATGGCTGTCTGCCCGGTAGCAAGAGAGGAACTAGCAGGGCTATCTGGGGTATCAGCTCTAACCTGGCACAGAGACGGCTAACATCTGTCGGTGCAACGTTGACATTTCCACCTAAAGAGACTCATATATGGGTCATTGAACCAGGGAGGGTGGGAGGCCCTTGGGAAGGAGTAAGGGGGATAGAGACCGACTAGAGTAAAATTAATTTGTGGCCCAGTCACGCAACCATCTCCTTGTTTTATAAATAGCCCCAAAAATTGCATTTCTGAAGCATATAATTCCACTATGGTAACTGGAACGTTGTTTAAAATGCCAGTTGGCAAATTCGAGCAGAAATAGCTCAAGGGTACAAATTTCCATTTAACAGGTTTCATACCATAAAAAGGGTTTGAGATATATTACGGAGGCGGCAGTCAAATGCTTTGTAGAATAACATTGCATTTCACTGTGCATTTCACTGATTTAGCCGCTGATGAATAGCTGGCTAATTTGGACATCAAATTAAAATGATGTAAGTCCTCGGTTTGGGCCGGAGCCACAGCTAATTTAAAGTGTGTCTCTCCCAATTTGCCATGGTAGTCCTTATCTATTTATGTCTGTTCCGGGAGATGAAGAAATATGGAGCTAAAGCTGTGTGACCACCCGCATAGTTGCCTGAAGTGCCATTGCTTTAATGTGAAAGATGCTTGCAAGGACCAGCATGGGTATAGCCTTAGTCTTTAGATCTTCAGAGGTGCGGGCAGATCAGAGAGTGTCTGTCGCCCATTTCAAGCAATCTCACCACCAGCACACTGGCGATTCCTAAGAAGCTGATGATTCCCCTGGGATAGATGCCGGGGCTGCCCTGGTCGTGACAACGTAAAGGAAGAGCAGGCTGCTCAATTGGTTTTGGTTCCTGAAGTGGTGCAGTTAAATCGAGCAGGTCTTTTATTTTCCAATAATACTGCCTAGACATATTATGGATCTAGACAGTATGTAGGTCAGAAAAAAGGGAAAGTTAAGGGAATTGAAGAACACCACAACAGAAATGTAGTTTCCACAAAATGCACTGGCGATATTCCTCATTGACTTTAACTTTTTTTTTTTGCAGTGAGATTTACAGCTGAATCGTATTGGGCTTTGCGACCGTAATCACATATGTTAATGACACTTACTGCTTCAGTATGTATTTGCATAACACTACATGTTATGAAAAAGTAAGAGTGAGTTTGTAGGTTTCTACACTGCAAAAAATGCCTTATCAAATAAAAGTGCAAATATATTAGTTAGGAGCTTGCTTGTGCTTATTAAAACAAGATAATGTGGAAATTCACTTTATGATTTCTTAAAAACTTAAAAGTGCACATTCACTTATATTAAGTCACTAGATATGCCATTTATATTATCTAAACACAAGATTATCACACTAAGTTAGATATAGTTTTTGCAGTGTAAATTTGTAGGGTTTGTCTTTCAGGTAAGAAATTCAGTCCTGCCAGTTCTTCCTAAATATTATTTTCCGGTAGCAGAATTGTCTTAAAATGCTACATGCAAGCTGTTTTTTGGGAAAGACAATAGCTTTATGTTTTATTTCCTGGAATGGTGTCCCCTGGCTGTGAAGCTAGCCTTGGTGCTCTGTTGAATCCAATTAGCTTCACACAGGCAACAGTGGAAATCTTTTACAGGGCAAACACAACAGGTGGAACAGGCCATTTCACGGATGAGCACGGCATACTGCTGATCTGCTCAGCGGCCCAAGGATATGTTAATCCCTATAGCCTGGACGAATGACGTAATGCCAAATTACGACATTTTCTGGCTTTAGAGAATTGCCTTGTGCTATTTATCAAAGCCGAAGGATTTATGTGGCTTTCAAATGCGTCCGTAATTTAAATGAGTTATCTAACGCCCCTGGCATTTTGAAAAGGCCCTAGAGACTCGTTTTTGTCTTGAAGTCATCCACCTCTGACATCAGTGAGGCTCTGGCAGTGAGCAAACAAAAGAGTCAGAATACATTATATGGAGGAAATAAAGAGAATTGCCTATTAAGTATTTGGACGCAACATGTTACAAATTGTATGGACTCTGGAGATACTCCTTGTATAGCAGTATGTATTGAATAGCTGTATGTATATCTGAAAAGCTTTGACACTGTTTATGTAAAATCCTCTGACCTTACGTTCAAGCCCAGAGGTGTTTATAACAGTCACTAAGTGCCAGTAACTTAATAAGAGAAAGCCTTTTGGCTCACATTTCATTCTACAATTCAGCAGTCATGGTTGCCATTAACATCTAGCCTATGCGTGATTTTTCAAACTTCCAAGAATCTGGGATATTCATACACTTGTCAACACACACACACACACACACACACACACACACACACACACACACACACATCTCAAAAACAAACCTGGAAACATATCTTACAAACAGTTACACGTGGGAGTCTTGACACATATATAGTGAATACGTATTATGCTCATAGAACTGTACCAATATAAATAGCAGATGACACCCAACTCCCATTGGCAGTCTGAATGCAGAACATTGTATATTGCTTGCCGTACATTTGGCAAGAGAAATTACGTTCTGTAATAATGTATATTAAAGATTTATATAATTTTTCTTTCCACCCAAGTAAAACTCATTTGTATGAAGCCTATGAGGAATTTCTATGTTGGACAGAAATGTTGTTTTTGCTAATCATAGCAGCATAATATATCTGCCTAAATTAGGTTTTTGCCTGCAGTTATGTTAAATTAGCCAGACTCAAATATGTTGGAGTCCTTCTCTCCCACTACTCATTAACTATTCAACGTGAACTTCTAATCCTGCGGGGTATTGACATGAATTCCCCTCACCACCGAAACAAGCGGCTTATTTTACTTTCAAAAGAATTTGCCTATTTTGCCCAAAGTCCCTCAAAAATATACTTTCTCTTCACCAAAGCCAACATTTGTTAATGTGTATCCTGCCGCTTGCCCTAGGAACGCCCCTCCCAAATGTTCCACTAAGAGGTAAAAACATAGAGGGTAATAAGCTAATTATGCTTCTCACTGGCTCGTGTCACGAGCGAGACAATAACAAGATCATCAACAGCAGAAGCGCTAACACTTGTGTTGTTTTACAAGTTGTGGATCACAGACTTTAATCCCGCCCCAGACGCGATGAGGTAGACTTGTTACTGGGATCTTGTTCTGCTCCTGCTCTGCATGTCTAAACCAATCCCATTTTAGCAGCGCAGTCTTTGCCTTGACCTTGGGGGTGGTGGGGGTGGTGGTGGCCTTGCTCGAGGGCAGCGTGGCAACTCTGCTTGGCTCAAGCTGAACGAATGGGCAGTGGTGTGCTGAGGGAAAAAACCCAGCAGAGCTAGTGCTGAGCCAGGCCGAGAAATGTATGAATGAGTGAAAAGAGCAGAGCGGGGAGCCAATCAGGGTGCAGAGAAAGTCCGGGAGCCAATCACGGAGAGCTTCTGCTCTTTCCCCAGTGTCTCCCTGACTTCTTCTCCTGACTGTTACCAGGTCACTGCGCCTGCCCCGTGCCTCCCACTAATCTGTTTCATTGGGTCAGTGTGTCTCTCACAGCCATACAGCGCGCCTGACTGGCTGGCTGTACATACGCGGTTGCTAGGGAGCTCGGCCAATCGGAGCAAGGCGGAAGTTCCCCCACCGGTTTCTAGGCAGGTTTCACGTGTCGAGGATGTTTTGGCGGGAGAACGAGAGAGAGGGAGAGAGAGGGAGAGAGAGAGAGAGAGAGGTGGGAGGGGGGGGGGGAGGCATCTACAGGGTGAAGTGGAGCGTGTGATTGTGTGTGTGTGTGTGTGCGTGTGTGTGTGTGTGTGTGTACGTGTGTGAGTAGCCTATAATGCATGGGCTGTGTGTTTGTGCGAGTTCATTTCACCCTGCCTTTTTGCTGGAGCTTTCTGATGCAACATCGAACTGTATCTCCTGGGCTACTAGGGGACCTTGTTATGTTTTTTTTCTTCCTGTCCTCGCAGGGAACGAGAACCAATTGCTACGCTGTTGCCATCGGAGTGGGGAGGTTTGTTTTCCCTCCACTTTCATCCCTGGCACCTCCCCATCCACAGTTACCGTAGAAACAAGAGCAACTCCAACTCTATTTCCAGCCACGTCTCCTTCGCTCAATGATTTATCGTAGCTTTCTACCTACCTACCAACATGTTAGCATCCAATCGAGCATTTAGGAGAGGGTGTGACATCTTTGAAGATGGCCGCTATAAAGGAGATGGGAAGAAATGCAGAGGTGCATGAGGGGAATCACAGCATGCAGTTAACTCGGGAAGAACCAGACCTGTTCTGTCAGAACTCAAAACATCTCGATGATTACATGGTAACAATATTAACATCCCCCTTCAATCCCCCACCCCCGCTCTCCAACAAAAGTAAGTTAAAAGACCCACAAAACATCCTACACCCCAAAACCCCCCCCCCCCCCCCCCCTTCCTCCCCATATGAGTCCCCCAACTCAACAGTTTATCTCATCTATCGTGAGCTTCCCTAAATCCTATTATTGTCACTTGAGTGCACACCGGTCTGCAGGAACTTGACAGAAGAGCAGTCGGTCGGTCAGAATGCGCTTTTCTCGCCCACAGATTGCGTTTCAAACTATACATCTAATGGCTGTTCCGTTACATTGAGTTTATATTCTTCTTGACAGCAATTTGCACAGCTAAATATCAAGATACAGAATATCTATATATAAATGACAATTTGTTCTAAAGATATAGTTCATAATATTGCACATATTTGTTATGATGGACGTTCCATCATAATCAAATGCATATAGACTTTCCTTGTTATTAAGTTAAGAAGTCAGTGGTCAATGCAAAATTGACAAAGAAATGCAAGATCATCTATTGAGGTCACACAAGTGCCGGTTGACAAATCATAATTTTCTCACATACATGCACAACTTAAATGCTAAAAGTATTATACATTGCTTTAATTCTGCTGTGCTGCTGTTGTAATACATTGTTTGCATTGTGGCACAGTTAGTTTTGATGTGAAGATGTACTGTGAAGACAGCAAGTAATTGCTCTTTGTGATACTGACACAAATGTGTCAGTAAGGCAGGATATACAGTATACACGAAGTAAATATATCAAAATGGAACAACAGGTCAATAAAGCAACCACCGTCTCTGGCTATATACACCAAACCACTGACACCTGTAAATTGGATGAAATAATCCTATATCCCTGTGCCACACAGTTGTCAACGGGCTGCCAGTTTGTCTGAGTGAGTGGTTTGTTTACATATTTGACTTGCTGCTGCTCAGTAAAGCTGTTGTTGCTCTTTTGTTTCAAACAATAGCTTTGCCTTTTCAATTGGGAATGGAAACCCTTTCCCAATTGAAGGAAAACATTCAAGCAAATCCATTTCCATGCTCTTAATCCAAAAAAAGATTTATTTTATTTCTGAATGTTTTGGTTCATGAATGTTCTTTTCATGTCAGGCATACATTTATGTGGAAATATGCAGAGCAATGGGGAAGTGTTGCCCTCCGGTTGTTCTGGGCTTTCACATGTTTTACCTTTGGATGAACCCCGAGAGAGCCACATTCATTGGCTGTGTCCCAGGAATATGGTGGTTAAAACCCGGAGTGGTTGACAGTCTGTGTAAGGAGTGGGAAACTGGTTTCCAATAAATAGTTTAGCCAATTTTTTACATTTCTGTCAAACGCTTTCTCAATCAATTTTGTGCAAATATACCAAGCACAAACATGACTTTGGGTTGAACATTACAAACAAAGACAAGCACAACACCATTTGGCCATGAAAAAGGCAAATGGAAGACAAAAGCCTCCAGGCGTCACGATGTATGTATAAAAAGCCACACAGCAAAAAGTATCATTATGCAGTGAACTCTTCAAAATTACAAAATCCTCAGCCCAGTCACATCTTGTGGCAGAACATGGTCAGAAATAAGCACGGAGAGAATGTCTGACTGGCTCACTGGGGGAAATCGCTAGATAGAAATGTATTGAAACACAATGCCTGCCACCATACCTGACATGCTAGAGGCACTGGAAGTTCTAGTTGAGATGACAAGTTCTGAGTTCAGTGCATGACACATTAGATGCATCATTCTACAAAGGAATTGGAACGGTAGCCTTGAAAGCAACAGACAGACACATTTTTTAAACAAAATCTCAAATAGTGAAGTACATGGCATTTTGTTTCCCTATCTCATGCACTGGCAGCTTACAATGTTATGCTGTTCAAGCAAACAGTGATGAACTTCTTGTGTTAAAATGCAGCTTTCCCTCAAACCTAATTGATACAAAAAGTACACCCCAGTGTACACTGGCATTTAGATAAATGAGTGTGATTCCAATCTGGTTCGAGAACACTAATTAGTTATTGATAAAGCCAACTCGGGAAACTTTAAGCACTGATGAATGAGCTATGGGCGGTTTTCTTTATCTCATTGTTTTTTCAAATGAGGCTTGAACTAATTATTTTCTGAAAGGTTCCACCCACAGTTACTTGAAAGTCTGAATCATCCATAATGCTTATATATTATGTTCCTTTATCTCACATAAAGGAGATTCAAAAGGAGAATCGTTTTTTTAGTAGCTATAGCTTCTGGAAATTTGCCTGCTATCCATCTCATGCATCACCATTTTCTAGGATTGATGGGACTGGCCCTGTCACTCTGTAAGATGATTTCCTGCTTTCCACAACTGATTGGTCCATGTTGAACCAATCAGAGTTTTTTGCTGAGATACTCTGAATTTGCTGAATGGCTAAATGCTCCTTTGATTTATGGATGCACTGACATTTCTGCAAAACTGTCAAAATATCCATATTTAGCTTGCTTTGTCTGTTTTTCTGCGAGATAGTTCCAATCGGTATCAATAAAATCATTAGTTTGGGATTGGGCTACAATCAACTAATCAGAATTACATTTGATGATTATTTTCGAAATCAGAACTAGTGGATGATTGGTCCACCAATCAGAACATGATTTTCTAAACACAGGCACATAATTGCTGTTGGCACCATTTGAACCTACCTGAAGGTTGATTAGGCCAGATATCCTTTATCTTAATGACAAATGTTTATTAATTGACAGTTCCCAGACTGATATGCAAAATAAAGCTAAATGTAGAGGTGACACTTGTAATATCAGACTTGGTATAATCACACTACTTTTCCATTTCAGTGATGACATCAGTGCTTTGACAAACAACCAATCAATCAATAAAATATTTTTGGACAAATGCTGACCACATATTGTATTGTGTGTGGTGTTTCAGGCAGTTGAGATTCACTGGGTGGGCTGGATTCAGGCTAGCAGGAATATACATTGCAATAATTATTGTTATTAATGAACCATTTTAAATGTTACTAACTGCTTCTTATAATGAAGAATTAGGCTTGTTACCTTGCACCTATGCAAATATATGACATTTCCATACCCACCACCTACAGTATATAAAGATGTTGTATCTTTAGTTTAATTAACAAGTCATGCTAAATTATAAATTGTTTGAATGGACTTTCACAGTCAAATCTTTTATTAAATGTATTTGCATTAGTGTCTAGGGAGTTTGAGTACACACATGCACACACACTCACACACACACACACACACAAAAAAAATGAGAGCAAAAACAACCCTCACCTGTCTATTCTTACAACATTGGGTGGGGTTCTGCATTCACCGCTCGATTGGCTCATGAAAGAGAGAAGCTGCACAGCAAAAGCTCAGATGGTGCAAGGCAGGCAAAGAACATATAAACATATAAACATATGCCCTGTAACATATAAATCAGGAATTCTGCAAACACGTTGAGAAATCACAAATCACACATGCATCACAAATCAGCAGAACATAACATCTCGCCAACATGTGGTTGTTGTTGTTAATTTGAAGCTGTCTAGAACAATGAGAAGAAAAGCCCCATATTGCCTGACTGTAAGTGCACTCAATAACCCCTTTTCTAAACCAGGGCTCATTTCATATCATTTGATATTCCTCGGATGCCTGCATTAGTTATAACCCCTCCCTGCATTGAGGGTCACCAGCCAGAGCTGATGTCGGTGCCCCAGTCACTGTCTATCCATCAGAGGACAGTGCATCCAGCTATGGGTACCCCAGGGGCAAAGCTGAAAAACTGTGTTATACGTGTAATAACAGATAGGCAAAACAACATTCTGTGGTATCTGTGTGGTCTTCTGCACAAGAAATCAATAAAAAAAATATTAAAAAACAAGGATGCCCCTGTCATGATCATGATCAGTTTTTCAGCTCATGCCTGCGCTGATAACAAGCCTAATTAAAAGCGTGGTACACTAAATGTACCCTTGAAAACAAACGTCACGTTAATACATGACATATTGGCCAGCAAGATAAAAGTGAGCTTGCTGCTTTAGATGGCAAAACATGTGAAAACATACATACATCATTAGATTTACATGCGCTTCATCAACTGGGCGGGCATAACTGCCTAGTAGCCCAGTCAGCTGAGCACTTTGAAGAAAAAAGAAAAAGAAAAGAAAGTCACGTCAAATCTGGATTTGTTTTTTCCCCCTCCACGTGTCAAAATATACGAAGCAGAAGGCGGGACCAAAACAAACCATCTGATTGGTTAGTTATGTGTCACCATCTTATGATACTAGGGAAGACTGTTCTCTTAAAGAGCCAATCCTATTTTTTATGAAAACAATATCCTCACTTAACGTTAACATGAAAATTAGGTTATAAACTGACATGTTATTTTGTGAGATTTTTCTTATCTTAAATACATCTTACATAACATATAGGCTATGTGCACGGTGCAGTTAATATGGCATTTCATCAAATATATTATTGTAATAACGGGTTTAATATATTATATGAAAAAACAAATAAACTGTTCTTATACAGATTTTACATTAAAATAAATGCAAATGTACCCGGAATGTTCAATCTTATGCAAAACCACATATTTTCATTGTTGTGAGTTGTGACTGTGAGTTGTGTTTGCATAACACCTCAAATAATTGACTCGCTGTAGCTTTAACTTTTTGTACATGCATATTATGAAAGGGGCGGTTACTCTGGGCGGGCCGATTGTTCACAGCTAACTGCAAGAGAAAAAACACTAACCTACTCTAGACAGCAACCACGATCAGAGTGACTGTAATGCAAAAGTCTGACGGATACAACTCGCATCAACACAGTCTGTAAAGAAACAAGATAACGACAAGTTGTCAAGATACCACCGATCATAACGGAAAACGGATTCGCTGGCGGTGAGTTTCAATCATTAACACCGCAACCATTTTATTTTTTCCAAATAAAATAACGTAATTGTAAATAGGCCCGATGACAACAATAGTGCGGAGAAGTTGAACATGCCCGGACAGGAGCGAGCGGGCTGAGCACAAGAGAGGCGGGATTACATCATAAATGGATTCCTGTATGCAATCCTATTGCTATCATCCGTATTGAGAATACTAATAAAATGTATGTTGTTGTCACGGGAGCAAATAAATAACAACACACGTGGTCTTGTAGGCTACGTAATCTAGTTTTAATCTTTTTAAAAATGGTGTTGGCTCGTTCTCTGTAGCATTTTCTGTCACTGTTTTCACATTTCAAATGTACTAGCATACTGTAATATTAGCCTTATTATTCAAATGTGTTAAGGAGTGGGCTACTGTCTATGTCAACGCCATGTAGCACTAAAAACTAATGATTTTTTTAGTGATTGTAGGCATTTTTCATTTTAAATTGTATGCAAAGTAGAAACTGCCGTAGTTGACTTGGGACATGTGGCGTGCTGGTGCGCTTTGCGAGCGGTGTGAATGTGTTTTTATTGCCTATTGTGGATGAAACGTCGTACCTAATCCGTTATGTTTTCGGTCATAAATCATGCTTTGACGGTCAGCAATTTGTCGAAAATATGCAACCAGCTATACAGTATATATAGGCTATAGCTTATACAATATTTCAGGACGATTTGTTCTTAATTTTTATTTAAGGACATTGATGACATCTGATAGTTTGCTTATTTTAAACCCTCGATGAACGGTCGGTAAGTGCGTGTTTACACTAAGGCGCTCCGGGCTTTATACCCCAGATGCTCTGGTAGATTAATTCACTGCCTCAGTCCTGTCCTAAACAATGCCCTTGTACATTTAAATACCTTCAGTTGTGATGGTTTGTACCAATGTGTATAAAAAGTTATGTTTGCGTTTCGGCACAACACACATTCAATACAAGTAATTGTATTGAAAAAAGCATTACTGTTCCCACACACTCGTATAAATGTCACTGCTCTACCTGTCTATAGATCACTATGGACTTTTTGTTTGATGGGCTTCGAGTGCGTCAACCTTAACCCTCCCAGTGAGGGCTATGGAGGACTGCCCGGTGCACAGATGGTAACAGCAGAGAGCCGCTCTCAGGAGCGCGGTCCAGTTTGGCGACTGCCAGCTAGCGCTGTCTGCTGCCACAGGCATCAATGTTTATGTATGTATGCGTGCGTGCACGTGTGTGTGTGTGTGTGTGTGTGGGTGTGTCGATGGCTATGTTTGTTTTTATGTGTCTGACACTGGTAGTTTGGCCAACTTTATGTTGGCTGCAAGGAAGAAATTCAAGACCTAGCTCGTTGTCTGTGGATTGACACAGTAAACAGAGCCACATTTGATGCACATTTACCATTTACACTGGCTGGATACATTGTTGTTCTGCTAGCATAACAAAAGTGCTTCCTTACCTTATGAAAAGGCACTAGTTTATACATTTTTTTTTTATTTATACGGAATTTGATCATTTACAATTTTTACAAAAAAATGCAAAAATGTTTTGGAAGTAAATTGGGATGGCAGTAGGGTGTAGGTCAAAAGTCTTCCTTGGCCTATCTATGAGCCGGGATTGACACACATGGTGTGGCCCAGCCAGCCCTTCACTTCACCCAATGTGTTTACACCACTTCTCAAATCATAATCCTCGCTCCTTTGAATCAGCGAGACATGCGCTCACATAGAGAAACATGATATGGCTGGCACGGACAACAAAACAGCGCACCTCCAGGGTGTCGGGTTTCATCTTTCACGGTTGCTGGTCAAATCACGCTTGTTTGTCACCAATTAAACAAACAAAAGAGTGGAGAGATACCTGCAGAATGAAAGGACAAAATGGGTCACAGTCTGGCACCAGACCAAGGAGGAAGTGTGGTTGTTGCGGGCAGGCGGGCGTGCGGGCGGGCGGGCGGGGGGGCGACGGGGGGGGAGAATGAGGACCCAAGCAAAAACATTTTTTTTCATTCCTAACTGAAGCACTTAGCTGCCATACGGGTGTAATACTCCCTGTCTGGCAAATTATATCTTGTATGACCCTTGCTTTAACTCGGGGTCAACCCAGGTACTCTTGTGTGAACAGGGTGTGTGCGTGCGCGTGTGTGTGTGTGTATGCTGGTGGTGTAGTCACGCATCATTCCCAGAGGTTGGGATGGAGAGTATTTTTGCCTGGCAAGAGAAGGGTGCGGAGGGAGTTTAATCCCTGCGGACACCTCTGTGATGTGCTCCAGATTAAGGTATCTCAGAGGAGAAGAGAGGGGTGGGGTTACAGATCTGTTGGCACTCAATTACAGCCTGTCACATTATCAGGGGCAGTTTGGCACACGCGTCTAAGGATGTCAAGACCACCGGAACGACTTTAGCAGCCCAACTGGGTCCATCCTGCATTGTGAGTTTTAAATTAGTCTCATTGTTACTAAAAGATATTCAGCAGCAATACTGAGTATTGCTATTAATACGTAGTATATCAAAAGCCAATTGAAAACTCCCAATAACTTGTTTACCTTCATGCCATGCCTGTGTAATACGTATTCTGTGTGACTATTATTGCATGTCCGTGTTTACGCTTTCCCTTTTCAGGCTAATCCAATTTCTAAGAGGCGTTATTATGACTAATGATCCTTGCCTTTATTGTTGACAGGGTGAGATATATTTGAAACTGCCAGAGGGCATCATTTCTTCTGCCTGGCGCCTAGCATTGCTATCTCTCCGCCTTTTGTTTTGCCTGGAAACAAGTGAAATCACACCCCGTCGCCTCCGACACAAACACAAACACGGGTCAAGACATGAGACAAAATGTAGCCTGCACGTCCACGCTGAACTTTTGTTTTTTCTGCCCCTTGCCCCCCCCTTGCCCCTTCCCCCCTCACCAGGGAGAGTTCCGCCGAGGCATCGCATGGACGATGAGGAGGTGGACATGTCACGGCCCGTCTCACAGCATTGGGGAACGCCCTTCGGGGACTCTAAATACGAACGCACGAGCATCGGCGACGGCGGTGGTCCGACTTCCGCGCCTCCGCCGGCGAGCCAGAACAACGGCGGCCTCCACGTCGTTGCAGACGACGGCGACGACCACGGCGACTCGCAGCCTTGCGGAGCTCACCGGCGGAACCTTGCGCTCCCTCACGGTAAAGCCCGTTGTGCGATGTGGGGCTCTGTCTGTGTATGTGTGCACTGGTTCAGGTGGTGGTGGGAGTCACTATGAATTATAATCTTTTTTTTTTCTCATCTATACTACTAAGTATAGATGCACTGCTCATTTCTACCTCATGGGGGCGACAAACAATATGGCCCACATAACAATTCTGGCCACAGCATAATCTGTATAACAAACCTGTATTGTCATGGGGGTATGCCTAGAAATGAACAGTACCTAACCAACATACTGAGGTTATCCATTGTGGTGAAAATAAATATAACATTCTAATTTCAGAGCTGTGGATTACAGAATTAGGTGTAATGTGTGACTGACAGATTGAAATTTCCGTCAAGTCTGCTCTTTGCTAAATAGGCCACAAATAACAATTTTGTTAGTCAAAATCAGATTAAACCCTAATCACATATTCTACACTCAGTGGTGGAATGTTCTCACTTAGTTAACACCTTATACATCCACAAAGACACGACACATACCGGTTACCCTTTTTTTTGTGTGTTCTATTTTATGTCTTCTAAGGTCTAATCAAATCACTCTAATCAAATTTTACTGCTAGACGATATGGTGCTTGTTTGTTGACTCAACGTGGCCATTGCAGTGAACGTCGTTAAACCTACCAATACACACCAGCCAGTGTTTTTACCTTGCTGTGCAATATCTTAACCATTAATGAATGTCATGCTCTAAATACCACAAATTTGTTGCCATGTCCCTCTTTACCCACCCCACAATGTGTAGAAGTTTTGCTCCTTATAACACAGCAGAGAGGAGGGAGGGGGAGGGGGGGTTGATAGAGTGAAATAGCAGGCTTCTTGTTCACAAAGACACAGGGCAGTCTTTATGCCATTACATAAAAATAATTGTTTTCCCCTCCTAATTGCGTGACAGCAGAAGCGCGTGCTGAAGGCGGTGACTAAACCCAATGACACAGAGGGCAGACCTCTTGGCTGTTGAGTTTGTTGTTGATTTTACCGTAACACTGAAACGCTCACTCTCTCTCGTCAATTTATGGTCTGTTGAGCTGTGCCTACCTAGTATCATTTTTTCCACAGATCTGATAGAACCTGTTTGCGTTTCTGACAGCACGCAGGGCAGATTTGTTTGACGCAGCTAGTCTCAGACAAAGGGCCAGCTGTGCCTGAGCCCATAAAGATTACCGGTAAATCATGAACGGTTGTCTTATCTTAAGACAGGGACGGGGATTTCTGTTAGGTTTATGGCTAATCTTCAGAGTCAAAGGAGAAAGCGTAAAGTATTAAATCTAGGAGGTTGACACTTGAAGATTGTCTTTACAACTGATCAGTAATTATGATGACATAATCCTATACTAACTAACATCAGCGCTAACATTATGACTCTGATGTCCTGATGCTCTAAACTAGCACTGACGCTGAATGTCTTCCTGTGCATACATATCCAATAACAACCTTTCCACTGTTCACTGCAGGTAGCTCTGTGTTCCGCCCACGCTTCCCGGCTCGGTTTGAGCCTACGGAGGATCGGGGAGAGAGGCGGATTGAGGGCGAGGAGGGTGGAGATGAAGAAGAGAACAGGATGGCAGAAAGACCCGCGGAGCCCGACGAAATGAGCGTGGAGGTGCAGATTGGACGCAAACTGCGAGTTATCGGAGACCAGTTTCACCGGGATCACGTTGAACTGGTACGCCTCGATGCTAAGAGTGGACTTGCTACTCAATTAAACCCTAATTACTGTATAACAAATTGTGATCAGCTTCAGCTTAGCATGCGGCTTTAGCCAAGGCTTTACAATGAGTGGTATGTCAGACATGCGCAATGTAGATACTACATAACTCACAGCATGCTTTGTTGTGTTTGACAAAAACAAAACCCCACGACCTGCATTAGCAGAAGTAGCGGGCCAGGGCACAGCATTCGATGGCCTTTCTTTGTCATGTTCCGTTAGCACACGTGATGTGCGCCAGTGTGGAAAATCACCATATTGCTAAACCGGGTTTGGTCTCACACAGAACGGATGTGCAAGCTACATGTTAGCAGCTGTATGGCATCAGCCCACACTGGCTAAAAATAACCCGTAGTAGTGATTTACTTGAATCTGCGTACTTGGGGTAACGGTATCAGTTACTTTTTTAGCTGTTGTTGCGTGACAAATGCATCCTCATATTCGCACTGCACTTTGACTAGAACAAGACATAATTCTAAAAACTAGAAAGAGCGTCATGCCAGCACAACTGTCACAGCATCACTGACACTTCGCCATGCCAGGGAGATATAAAGCTCCCAAACAAGCTCACAGGCTGCCATGGTGACAGCAGAGGAGAATAGAAATGACAGGTTAAAAATGCTCAGGGGTTTGGGGAGAGGGCTCCGGATCTTCTCTCCGTAGAAGTATCAGATCAAATGTCTCATCGGTCTCATCTAAGGCCTATTCTGTCCATCCATTTTAGTCTCTACTCTTTCCTGTCATTTAAGAAAGAAAGACAATCCCTTCTGCTGGGTTAATGTATAATTTCCTCTTCCAATCAGAGTGTGTCATGCGTTTCTTTATATGCTCTCTATTCAGCCACTGTATGTGAGAGATAGAGAACCAGCATCTCAAACCAAACAAACGTCTTGTGGGCCACACCACACACACACACACACGAACACACAGCCGGTGTTCTGAGGATATATGCTGCCTTGTAGAAAAATGCTACATTGCGTGTTCAGTGTTCCCATTTCCAAGATCCCATTAAGTTCTAACCCTCACAGTATAATGTGATTAAAAATGGCTTCTTATTGTTGCATACATTGTACACGTAGCTCTTTGCCTACATACTCGGAATACTGGCATGGGGATATTATTCCCAAACAATCTTTTCATTGTTGTTAATGGTGGGAATTGGTTAACATTATGTAATTACTTATTAAGTATACAAATGATAAATTTCATTTTACAAGTAAAATGACAAGAAACCTTATGCATTTGTTAAAAACATGCAATAACAATATTAGCTAGAAATACAGATTACGGTATCTCAAATCTATGGGTGTTGTCTCAAGCATGACAAAAATAACGCAAAAACAGCTGTGCGCACGCCAGGTTTGTCGAGGAAACACCATTAGATAGGTAGCACAGGTCATCAGAACACTGGCCTGGCATTGAGAACAATGAACGCAAGAGCTGAGGAGCTGGGATTACAACGCACACAGAGGAAGTGTGATGTCATTCTCTGCTCGGGAAGCAATTACTCCAAAAATGTGCAGAATCTTTCAATAGAACGTTGTTGTTTGCTGTGATATTAACATTTGAAATATCGTATAGAACACCCTTTAAAGGCAGGGTTAGGTATTCTCCAGAAGGCTTGCTAAGTTTGAGCTCAAATCAATACAATGTCCGGGCGCCTTACACATTGAAGTGCATAGTGAAGCCAAGCATAGTACTACGGCTTTGTTGTGAGCGGTGTTGTTTACGTTCCTATTTACGGAGCACGGGCTGTTTAGCATCAGATTCTTTTTTCAACACGCACTGGGAACGGTAAAATAGCGAAATGCGAGGAGATATTTGGTGAATTTTAGCTTACAATTATAAGCTTGCAATGGCTGACTATACCTTCATGGAGTCATGTGACAGTGAGGTGGTTTGAGTCCCCAGCCAGATGTGGCACAGCTAGACTGTAACACAGTAGTCCTCCTGGACTGGAGCGTAGGCGGCACTCTGGGTTCACTGGCAGAATTATGACTGGAAGTTAGCCGGGACGACACTAACAACAACAACAGCAGCATGGAAATCTGGCAAGGCATCGTGTCAGTGGCCTAGTCACGCGACTCATGCTGGCATTTATTACCTATACCTGTAGGTATGATGTTTTGTGTATAATAGCATAGTGTGCCTCTAGGGCACAACGTTCATCTTTTCATAGTAATGCGCGCTTGATACAGAGTTGTTTCTTTGAAAACAATAGTAACATTATTCGTTGACAAAGTTTGACGCCAGTGGGGCTTTTATTTCTCTCAGTTACAGGATTACTTGAAAAGTATCTGAAAATATAACGGTGCACCTGGTACAAACGTTAACATTATTAAGCGCACTGGTGGCGGAACCCACCCCTAATCTTGGCTGCTGGGTGTTTCGCTACGTGGTCTGTATGACATCTAGGTGTGGCTGATAAGAGCATATGCCTGTGTGCGGGTTTGTGGGAGAAAAGGCTGGAACAATGAGATAAGACCGGCAGAGAGAGACACAGAAGAAAATCAAGTGAAATCCAAAAGTGCAAAGCAGGGCGTAGCCTACACAGCTTGTCTCGGACACATGGAGACACAGGTGAGATGAGTGTTGTCGCCGTGTACACGGACGGGAGCGAGCGCTGTGTCTGGGTAGACTTGGCCGGCTGTTTATACACGGGTCTAAAAATAGATTCTGAGTCACACTCCTAACGAGGCAGCCAGCAGCGCGACAGATACCGACACGACAGATACCCATAATGCCTTGCTTGTCCTACTGACTGGCTAAGTGTGTGTGTGTGTGTGTATGTATGTGTTTGTTTATGCATTTTGGTTTCTGTGCCTTGTGCTTATGTGGCTCAGAGATAAGAGACCAAATGTTTTTTTTTATCGGTCAAGTACCGTAGTAGTTAGTTTTGTCTGGGTGTATTCAATTAGCAACTGAAGTAGTGTTGAGTCATTGTTGAAAAGGCTCAATTACAGATATTGAAATGTTTTTTGCGTCCAATATGTGCTACTGTTGGCCATTGATTCTTAATTCACAGCACCATGTGAGCCAATGAGTTATAGAGCATGGAGAGCGTTCATCTTGTGGTTAGAGTTGTTTCTATCAAGTTTGAGGAGTGCTTGCTTATCCAGTTGGCATTTGTATTGGCTGCCAAGTGTGGGAAATCAAATAAAAAAAAATATTTTGGGAAAACCAGAGTTAACACTTACCCAAAACAAGGGACAACCCTGCTCATTTGTTGTTTTTAGCCACATTAAACATAAAAGGCCAAGACGTTAGACCCACCTAACAAGAGTGCAGAAATTTGAGCCCCATGTAGAATAAACGAGGGTTCTGTTGAAATAAGCGCTGCAGTGTAGAATTAAGATTAAAATGATGGATAATTAGGGTTACACTTAGCGGTGCTGGTTCATTTCAGTTCAGTTCTGTATCCCTGGATCAAATAGCCTGTGGCGGACACTGATTGCTAGGCGTCTTATAGGCCAGGACCTTCGCCCTGCTGTTTGCTTCGAGCGCGATACAGAGGCTGTGCGGCTGTGAGAGATTGTAACAAGCAGAATGCTTATGCAACTGTCTGCAATATCAGAACTAGTCTCTTCAGAAAAGCCAGCAGGAGCTGTGCTGGGAAAAGAGATGAGAGGAGGTCGAGGAGATGGGAAGCAAGGGGGCGAGATCTCATTCATCTGTGTGTTGCTTCTCTGCGAGGGCTGAGCTCTCAAACAGAATGTGACAGAACCGGGGAAGGCATCTGCTCCGTTGCCTTGTTTTGATAATTATTCAATTGGCGGCACCGTTTGCACATGCAGCGAGAGAGGATGTGATGTAACGCGGGCGGCATTTTATGAAAGCCTCTCACTTTGAGATTGTATAGCGTGAGATGTCTTGCACGCGTCTGAACTGGATCAGAGAACCTGTCCCGAACCTGACAGAGGAAGGGATGATGTTGAGCGGCGGTCTTATCAACCAGCCCTCTCCCGAACCGCATGTATCTAGGTGCTCTCTTCCTCCGGCTTGTTTTCAGACAGGCTAAGACTTAGTTGGAGTATAATTATGCACATAGAATGTGCACATACTTCCGGTTATTTGTGCTTATTATCCTCTTAAATTGAACAGACGCTTCAGTGATTCTAGAAATAGTGTTCCTTTTCGCATAACTGTCGACCAGTTTGTGCTTAAATAGCATTAATCAATTCAGGTGTAATTTTGTTGTTGCTTTTTTTTGTTTCAATATATAAACCTCCTCACTCGGCCTCTATGACTAGTGAGAAATTCAGGAGATATTACATAGACATTGAGACAGACAGAAATGTGTGACGGTCATGTTTGCCAGAAAACACAAGCTGCTGTTGTGGAAACATGTAAGCTATCCTGTCACATAGTCTAGCCTGCTGGGTTTACCACAGTTCAAAGGGATTTACCTCAGAAAGTGAGTCACAAGGAAATAAGGAAATACAAATATCCGGCTGTAAATTGATTCCTGTAACTACTTAAAATGCTGGTAAATACAGTGTTGCTGTACTGCATGTCCACCTTAATGCTAACATTTAACATGATCTATTTTCTCTTTCATTGCAGTTCCAGAGGCATCAGAGGGAACAAATACCCGCGTGGATGCGCCTTACGATGGCCCTGTTTGGCTTCCTGTTTCCCAGAGAGGCTCTTGTCCCTCATAGGAGAGGAGAGATGCGATGAAGGGACTCACTCAGGGTCCTTTGCCATGTACCTTGTTCATCCTCTGCAAACAAGGGACTAGACATTTAAGATGGCACTGTAAGATTGAACACGGGTTTGTTTATTTTGTTTTGTAAATGAATATGAAGTTGAGATGAAGAAAAAAACTGTCGCCGCTGGACGGGGACTCAATTGCGATTTCTTTGTTTTTTGCCTCCAAAAAGAAGCCATTGTGTTTGAAGAGATATTTTCGGAATATTTGTAAGATTGCCTATTTTGTACAGTACATTTCTCATTTTTGTTTGGTATTTCAAGTCTTGAAGGACCTCCATCAGTCCAGGGAATGCCTTATTCTCTCCCGCCGTTTTGCATAAAGGAAATTGAAAGTGGTAGATTTGAGATTTGGACAATTTTTGGGGCGACGAACTGTGGATATGGACAAATGCTATTGACTCCTACCTTGACAATAGATGTGTTCTGTGAATGTCAGAACACCTGAATCGTTACTGTTCCACACTGGTTGTTTTTCAAAATGTTCGTACAAATTTTGCGGTGTAACACTGGTGGTTTCTGTAGATTGGTTTAGATGTGTGTATCTCCAGTCTCCATTATTGACAAAAGGACGTATTTTCAACCTGTGTCATCCTTCTGCAGTTTCCAATTCCACTCCACATGTGGAGTCGCTTCAGTGACCCATTTTGGTCAGAACTTTAATTTAAAGGATATATTCACGCACACTTAAATTCAAGTATGCCGATGATCCTTAGATATTGGTCGGCTTTTAGTCAAATGACCTAAAGGCGTTAAATCGTAGCTGTAACTAAATAACGTGGTTTGTAGTTATGTGCTTACTGTATCTGAAGTAAAACCAAAAAACAAGCACAAACCCATCAAGGTGAAACCTTTTCAACTTGTTGTGTTACGATCAGGGAACTCTGAACAATCACACACCTGAAAGCTTTTGACAATTGCCAACGGTTTCTCAAGCTTTCTAGGGTATCTTTCTATGGCTAGGTTGACAATCGCGACTGGTATTCTGACTGGTTAGCATCACTGACAGATCTGTGTTGCATTATGGGTCAGCTGTGAAAGAGATGTAGTTGTTATTGGCATTTCTGGAGTAAATGGGGCAATAGAGGGCCAGTGGAAAGAGAGACATCTTAGGGACGATTTGCATTTACAATCAGAATTGGCATTCGTGGAAGAGAATTTCACAAAATGTAGCCAAAACTTCAATTTGAGCTACAAAAATGTTGATATCACTAGCTTGAACCACATAGTTAAAAAGAAATACATTTCCAATACATTTAAACAGCTAAATAATTTCTGTATTCTGTTCATTTGTTCTACTCTAATTCAAGTAGTTTACCTATGTAAAGCACTGAATGAATACTGATAGTAATGAGCACACACACACGCACACATATATATATATATATACACCGTGTATACTGTATGTGTGTGCGTGTGCGCAGCTCAAGTTAAAATTCAGCCTTCCTTTTTCCAATAATTCTTTTGAAAGCACATTCAGCAGACTGCCACCGGTAATGCTACCATGTGACTTTGACTAGAAAACCGTTGAAAAAGCTTCCAAACCTCTTCGAAGTACCACAGCCTTGCGTGACGACTGCAGAAACTGTGCAGCATTTTGCGACGAAACGGGCGCTGTTTAAAAATATAATTAAATCGTATATATACACTATATGTGGTCTTTTAAATAAGAGGAAATTAAATATATGAAATTCACTAGATGTATGATTTCAGTCTATTGTATATTTTATAATATGAATATGTTTGAAGACACTGATTGGTTTTCTTTTCCTTTTCTTGTGTTACATTTACTTCAGGGAGTAGTTGTCCTTCTTTAAGTGTCTGGAGTGTGTTCAAGGCCGCATATGTTTAAATGCAGCTTTCCCCAGCTTCTTACTGCAAGAAGCTGGTGAATCAGGCCTTCATGTTTTCCATAGATGTTTACTCAACACTCGTAGTCTCTCCTTTTGAGATGCATTGCCTTCTCTGAAGAATTCACACTCAACAACGACTTTACCACATTAATTATCCGTGAGCCAGGCTGTCAGGTTGTAATGCATCCTCACCTAAAAGTTTGTTTCCTGCAAACACTGAACGCTGAGCCAATTGAAGCAGTAGTGACTCACTCCATTGTCTTTAATCCAAGGCCATATACTCTGTCCCTAACTCTTCCTCAAAATTCAACTACTCCCTGTGCGTTTGACGAGCAAGCCTGTACAATTTCATTTTGTTTGGGTTTACTTTTTAAAGTAATTTATTCTAATTTATTTTGTGCATATTTGCTCAGTGCTACTGTATAGACACTATTTCGATATGTACTGTACAGCCAGATTTTTTCCATTGTTGATGTGCATTCAGTTTTGTGCGTTGTGTCTTGAGTTTGGATTGAAGCCATGTGCCTCGTGCATTATCCCACAAGCTGTGTGAATCTTTATGGAATCACATGAACAACCAGACAATCCAAATGTACAAAATGTGCCTTGTGAGCAACAGACCTGTCATGATGATCATGTGCATTTGCCTTGATTATAGAAAAACAATGGTCACCGCTCTGCTTCTGTCCTCTTGGGCGTTCTGAAATCAATACGTGATAGGACGGAACAGCGGGTGGGACAAACAGTACAGCAGGTTTTGCCCTACTATAAATAAAAACAAACAAAACAATGACAAAATAACCCCACCATAGTAATTTGTTTTTGTTACCATTTAAACATTTTTTTTTATATATATATATATATATATATATATATACCTGCTCACGAGGCACATGCTCAGTTTTTGACATCTCAGCACGCATGGCTAGGTTCACCACATAAACCTTCATAATACCAGAAACGACTGTTTGCAATCAATGTGCACTGTAAAAAATCCTATCTGTATAGTTTGCTCCTCCCTTTTTACTCTACTGTGCTGAACTTCCCTTCTAGAGTCTTAAAAACCCCTTTTAAGATCTGTATTATGCTGGATTGGCCTAGCTCCACTAGGCTTCTGTGCTTTATTGTCTATAATCTAGTAGGGCTGTCGGTTTACATAATGAGTGGTTGGGGGGGAATTAAGCCACCATGGTGCCCAGTATTATTTCTATACAGAAACAGAGTTGCACAGTTCTTCAGTGGGTATGATGTTGATCTGAGCCTATGGTTACCAACCACTGCTGCAAGTCGGTTTCCAGTGAAGAATTTGTTATGTTCAACCTTCAGTGTCTTGAATATCAAATTTCTTTATTCGGTTTTCTTCAGTATCCAATAAGGAGTTCAACTTAACTGTCAAGTGCTGTGATTTGGTGTTTTTATACATGAAGCATAATTGCCACAGCTATTGTTATCTTTATAAAGAATTTGCAAAACAATTTCCATACCTTTTTGTAAAAAGAAAAAAAAAATTATATAACATTTTCTTTTCTTTCTTTCTTTCTTTTTTTTAATTTTTTTTTTTTTACAGAATAGCTTTTTTGTTAATGTTGTGAAATTTTA
Source organism: Forbesichthys papilliferus (assembly GCA_025399855.1). Lineage (NCBI taxonomy): Eukaryota > Metazoa > Chordata > Actinopteri > Percopsiformes > Amblyopsidae > Forbesichthys > Forbesichthys papilliferus. Next base: position 4,080 of record JAODOY010009395.1, on the reverse strand, counting down.
CAAATAGATTGTTATTATTGTCTGATCCGCTGTGTCACTCTCGGTTCAAGGGCTTTTTTCACTAAATGTATATGGAGTAAAAATGCATGTCCGACATTCCAGAAATTCTGTATCTTCTAGGTTTGAATGTAACGTAATTTAGTAAAAACGCATTATCACTTTTTAAACACAAACTGAACAGTGGAGCTTACTTCAAACTCCTAGATATGGAAAGTCCTCGTCTCTACCTTCATATTGCTTTATTTTATGTTCAGAGCGGTCTCGACGATTTCACGTTTATTTGTCCTATGAAGTGAGACCCAGTCCAAATGTAGCAGTTTTGTTAAAGCGTTGCGCATGTGACATCGTTGAGACTGCTCTGCGTCTACTGCACGGTTTGCATATAACACAATGTGGAGAGACAGACCGAGAAGGAGGATAATTGTGTTTTTATTTTCTAGTGCAATACGCTGTACATAAGAGCTTGCCTCTCCAAATCTTACAATTTCTCTGAAATTTCCTTTGTTGTTAAATGGGTACATTGCTGTTTTGTTTGTTTTTTTTTCATTAAAATTTTATGAACAGTTTATATGACTTCTGTTTCTTCACACACATATTTGCACCACACACACATGCTAATGTATTACACTGCAAGAAATACCCTATTAATTATAAGTGCAAAACTATTAGTTATGAGCTTACTAATGCTTATAACAAGCAAAACTGGCTGCCAGTGCAGTAAGTGAAATTCACTTGATAAGATTTCTTAAATTAAGTGCACATTTACTTAAAGTAAGTCACTAGATAAGCCACTTATAATAGAAATAAGTCCAACTCGATTTTAAATCTAAAAACAAGATTATCACACAAAGTTAGATATAGTTTTTGCAGTGTAGCAATTAAATATGACTTGTATGCCAGACAATTCATCATAATGCATACTCAGTGCAGCATTGTGCCCTTAAGTATATATTCTCTCCATAAAGACATAAAGTAAAATCATCATAATCATTTCAGACACGGGTTAATACTAGACTAGATTTCAGAAACCAAGTATTCTAAATTGCATGATTTCACTGTGACTGAAGGCAAACAAATTCTGAATTTATGAAAATATCCTGCACAAAATTGGCCATTTTAAATACAAATAATAGCCTACTTACAATGCCACCTTACAAACCTTAACCAAAAAAAACAACACGTAAGAACCTTGAAGTCAAGCAGTAAAGATAGAACGAACAAATAAGGCTTTCTGTCAACAAGGAGACAATGATGCCTTTAAGTATTGTATTTGAAAAACTACAACGCTACAGTATATAAGCTGTGATTCACACTTATGTCCCGCAGGCTCCAACTTTATTCACACAGAATGTATGGGCTAAAAGAGACCTACGGTGTAGACAGACATGGCCTCAGGAAAAAAAGGAGACTTTTTTCAGGAAGGCTCCTGAGACTCTGAATAGGTGACTTTGGTTTTGCAAGTTGAAACGTGCTCTACCTCTGTCATGGCAGCTTAACACGTTCGCAGAGTCAATACTGTTATAATGTATTGTTTGAGAAGGGATTTGTCACCTTTGGGGCATTAGCCCATACAATGCATGCCTGGTTACATTTTGAGCAGTTTGTCAAGGGGGTGTTTAAACACAGACACATAAATCACTAGCAACTCTCAATCCGTGTTTGCATCGGACAAGATGTCTCTAAATAGTGAGAGAAACTGACGATTTTGGTTGTCAAATCACTTATGTTTATTCAATATTTCTCTCTTGAAACGTCCTGAGAAGGCTATTCTCAGGTCTGCGAGTGATCTGATGTCGCTTTTATAATTTCATGTTCTATTTCATGCGTTTGTGATATATGTTCCTATTTCACAAACACTTTGTCTCTTCTAATAAAACAAAGGGGACCTCACTAAAAAAAAACTCTTTCACAAACCATGGCAACCATCCATACAGGGAAACTGCAAGCTGTCCGGTGCTAAGTTTTAACCCTTTGCTGTACTTCAAACTGTGTACTTAGTAGTAAACCCACAGCAAACGTGTGTCAACTTAACATAAACACATTACACTTTCTATTCTATTTGCTTCCTTCTATTATAACCTAGTCTATTCTATTTCTATTATATCTGTTCATGTCATGGATATGAAGACTAATGGAAGCATAGCAAGGTAGATCTGCCAAACCTCCCTCAAGCCCCCCCCACCCCTCCTCCCTCTCCCTCCCCAGCCAGGCACTGAGACACCCACACGATAGCCCAGCGCTCGCCTATCTCCACAGGTCACGCCTCAGCTCAGAGCTGCTCCTGTCACCGGCTCTTGTTTACAACGGGCTGGTTGGCAGCGCCACAAATTAACCCTGTGGTGTCGGCCTGTCTGTCGCCATGCCAACAAAGACACGGGGCCAACTTAACCCAACATTAAGGAAGCCCCGAAGGGCAAAAAAGTCAAGAAAATAACGGGGTGCATGAAGTTTAAATCGAATGACTAAGTCATTAGAACCACCTAGTTGTTAACCATATAACTACAAATGTAATTTCAGTATGAAAGAGTAAAAAGTGATATTGTTGGCAAAGTGGTATGGTTTTACTTAGTGTAGAATATAACTTAAATTAGTTTCATGTTTTCATGTTTCTCAGTCGTATCCACAGGGCATCATGGAACGTGTTGACATATTAGTTAGCACCTTCTAATAGCTTTCTGCCTCACACTTGTCAGAGAAATAGGTCAGCTCAGTGTCCTGCCTGATCAATGCCTGCAGCAGACACAATACAAAGTTGCGGTCTCTCATCCTCCAAGGAAATGAACCTCCTGTCCTGCAGGGAATAGACCCAACTGTCCTGAATGAGCACCATATGTCAGGTGGAGCAAGGAACTGGGCCGCCGGGTCAAAAACACACACTGGCACAGCTGCAGCGGAACTGGGGAATTGTGACTTTGCCTATAAATCAGCCACTGCCCCGTGGAACACAACAGTGTCTTACAGGTAGCAAGCATAAACCTCCCTGTTCTGCACATGGTGCTCTGATATGTACTGATAGCCCATAATAATATATTATCATGTATATTCTAGTATCATGTATTTAAGTCTAGCAGCTTGACGTGAATTCATAGATATTTCATTAAAAAAAAGCCTTGGAAACATTTTGAGACGGATATTTCCTTATGTATCGTATCCATACGTAATCTCTAGTGTTTTGCCTCCAATTGACATTGAAATCAAAGTTGAAAGGGACTGCTTTTATAAATAGTTGCACAAAACAAATAAAACAAAGACAATTGGCTGCACATTCAAACCCCCTTCCCCCCCACCAAACCACCACCACCACCCCACACACCCTTACCCACAGCTCTGTTCAGCTCTGCTCCATATAATACGCACTGCCATTTTAAACTAATGACAGTATAATTTAGCCCATTAAAGTCCATTAAAGACCATTATAGACCAATAAATCTACTTTTCTGATTATCTCTATTACATAGCTGATCACAGGAGCAAAGGATGGATCACATGACATTTCTAGCCCAAGAAGCTGTGAGTCACGATTTCTCAGACAGTTACTTCTGCGAGGTGGCGGCAACATTCTCCAGTTACCTGGTTCCTAAGTGACTAAGCCACACACACACACACACACACACACACACACACACACACACACACACACACACACACCGCCCATCCCCCACACCAGTCCTTAAGTCTGGCCCCTCAGATACACCCCACCCCATCCCACTGCAGGGTTCCAGGGTGGAGAGCAGTCAGTCCTTCTCCCAGGGTAATAAAACGTAAATGCATCCCGAGCCAACAAAACGTGCCTAGGGGAATGGGGGTGGTTGGTGTGGGAAAGGGGGACTTTGACTTTGTGCACTGGTGACCACTATTGTCTCCGCCGAGCGCTCAGGCCCCCATATCAGGGGAGGAGAAACCCGCTGAAATGATAAGTGGGTATTTATTCTGTGGCGACTGCCGTCTAATTCAAGACAGATTAAAGGTCATTTGAGAGCTGCAGGAGATAAATAGATAGAGAGAGAGAGAGAGAGAGAGAGAGAGAGAGAGAGATAGAGAGAGAGAGAGAGAGAGAGAGAGAGAGAGAAATTTTATGTA
>JAODOY010009385.1:0-29610 GCA_025399855.1 Forbesichthys papilliferus | reverse complement strand
CAGTACATACACTTACAGACTATCACACCTCATTCTGGGTTATTCTGTTGGTTAGGTATGTGTTTGGTTTGTTTGTTTGGTTTGTTTGGTTTGTTAGGTTTGTTTGGTTTGTTCGGTTTGTTTGGTTTGTTCGGTTTGTTTGGTTTACGTCCCATGAGCCAGGTCGTAACAGACGGCATACAGTAAATGTCCAACGGAATGGCAGTTGCTATGGTGATTGCATTGTTTACAAACCATTTCATAAAAATATATTCAATACATTTATTTTAGTGGCATATTTTTCTAGTGTTGTTGCACCAAAAGTATTACCTTCTCGCTGTTGCTGGAGCTACAAACATCCGGTTGTAAATGCCTTCGCGGTTGACGGCAAAAAGTTGTGATATTTAAACTTTCGACGGTATGCCGTCATTGGTTTGCCGGCCACTACTCATTTTGCCGTCCTGCTCTCGTCCACTAACATAACATCCGGTCTGCCATTTTCCATGTGTACCCAGCATAAGGGATATATAAATAGACCTGCCGTGACCCTGGAAGACCGCCTAGAAGAAGAAGGATGTGGTGTGTATTTATTTTACGGGTCAGAGGAGCACCTTATCATTATATCGTCCGCAGGCACCCCTACTCCTGGCATTTGTTTACAACCAGTATATGCAGGTACAACTTTAATATAAAGCAAGTCATGGTTAATGCTGGTGCACCTGTCAAAACATGCGTGCACGTGTATGTGTGTGTGTCAGTTGCTAATTTAAACGGGGAATCATCCCAAACATTGCTCTGAGCTCAATTTATTTCGCTGAGATTATCGTCTGGTTTGCATTTAGCATTTTCACAGCCACCCTGCTGGCGGACCAATCAGGGTGGGTTAGTGAGACGACGTGTCATGCATGTTTCCAAATGGTGGTAGAGCTAGATGAGGCGATCAAAACAGTTTGGTGAAATGCTGTTCAATAGTATAAAACGAACCAGAGGTCTACGCCCAGTAGGAGGCAACAACAACCATTCAACAATTCCCACCGGAGTGTTTCAGCAGATTACACCAGGCTACCAAAACACCAAAACACCCCGAAACAAAGAAGACTTCCAGGCCCTGTGTAAACAAGCAGGGCCTGGCGTGACATGATGATGCCTGCCTTCCTGCCCCCCCCCCCCCTCCCCCCCTTCATGCTTCTGTTTACCTCCCCCAGACAGGGCCGTACCCAGCGTCCCGCGGATACAGGCGATGATGGAGGGCGCTTGGAGAGAGGGGCTGGACCCGCAGGGAGCCTCCCACTTTAGCCGCCGGTTGCAGGGAACTAGGGCCTGGATCGGTGCCACAGAGATCTACGCTCTCCTCACCTCCCTGGGAGTCAGGTCTGGATTTAGATTGGTCTGTGTGTGTGTGTGTGTGTGTGTGTGTGTACTGTGCTATTTGTGTGTGTATGTCTGTACTTTGCACATTGTGTGTGTGTGTGTGTGTGTGTGTATGTATACTATGCACTTTCTGTGTGTATGTGTGTACTTTGCACAGTGTGAGTGAGTGAGTGTGTGTGTGTGTGCTGTGTGTACATACGTGCATGTGTGTGTATACATGTACTATGCACTTTGTGTGTGTGTGTATACTGTGTAACTTTGTGTGTGTGTGTGTGTGTGTGTGTGTGTGTGCGTGCGTGCACGCGTGTGCAGGGCCCGGATCTTGGACTTCCACAGGCCCACAGGCCCGGGGTCGACCCACCCCCGGCTGTTTGAGTGGGCGCGGAGCTACTTCTCAGGCGGGGGGGCCGGGGGGGCCGGAGTCAGAGGACTGGGGCCCCCCAGCGTCATCAGGACCCAACGACCCCCTCTTTACCTGCAGCACCAAGGTACACCTGGAGCTCGCCGTCCCTGTGTGCCTGATGTGTGTGTGTGTGTGTGGGAGGGGGAGGGTTCTGGCTTTCCTTCTGTAAACAGTTCCATTTTTGATGAATAGTCCATGCTGTTTGCTGCTGTCATCGCCATGCCGATAAACATTCGTGGAGCCTGTAACTGGGCGTGTGTGTGTGTGTGTGTGTGGGTGGTAGTGCGCAGCGTAATTAGGGCCCATGTGTGTTCCTTGTGGCCCCAGGTCACAGCCGAACCGTGGTGGGCGTGACCGAGAGAGACAAGGGCAGCCTGTGTCTCCTGGTGCTCGACCCGGGGTGTTCCGCCGCAGATGTCCGGAAGCTTCTCCGCGCAGACGGTGCCCCCGCCCCCACTTCTGCGGCAGTCCGTCAAATCAGGAAGTTCCCCAGCCAGCTGAAGCACTCACAGTACCAGGTGGTGGCGGCCGACGGCGTTCTGTCTGCCGGGGAACGGCAGGTGAGTTGCCATTACTTTGCGACCATCGCCGCGTCGTTAGCTTGCCGACCTCCTCCTACTACTCCTTCATCTCCCTCCCACCTCTCCGTTTCCGGGGCGATAGCAACGCCTGTCAGTTCCAGGAGAGTTATTGAGGCAGGTTTACTCTGTGTCTGAGCCTGGTATAAACAAACATCTATAGTAAACCCGGGAGCTCATGTTCTCTCCAAGAGCGTAATCTGATCCTCTTTAGTTGTCTGAACAAGATTATGTCGAAATAAGGAGGTTTAGCCGCTGATTTACCGTAAAGGTTTGAGATACTTTCATGATGGGGCTGTTGATCAAGTGGAAATGCTTTGACTACATTTGGTTTCTACATCTCTGCTGTGCATTTGTTTTCTCAGACACGAATCCTGGAGTCGAGTGTCCTGCAGGCTGAAAGGATTCCATGAAAACAGGATGTACATTGTAGATCCCTTTAATGTTCAATGTGAACATTGAGTTCCTTCCTGTGTCGAATTGTTTTTTTATTGTCAATAAATTATTTTTATATTTTTAGACAAGCTGTTCTGTGTTTCTGATCTGGAGTCCATATGAAATGTTGGTTGTTTTAAGGTGAAAGGTCGCATCAGTTCACCATGCTCTTTATTACAAATCTGATACCAGCCTGCTGAATACAGAGCATACCTGTCTTATCAACACACATGGCTTTCAACAGATTAACCACATACACAAACCTAAACTGAAACAACTGAAATGTGGGCAGATAGCATATTTGTTTTTACTCATGAAAAACCATTTTGTGACAAATAATCTTGTTATCTTGTTATTAACTGCAGCTGTGAATTACATTACGTTGTAGAGACAGCAACATTATATACATCTGCTCAGTGGATGCAGGCAGTTTGAACACTACCTTATGGTTAAACCAGATGTTACTAATAGAGAGATGTACCCGTTTTTTTCTTCTGTACAAACTTTAAACCGTTGAACGGACGTGCGTATACTTTTTGTTTTTTTGTAGGGGGCGTTTTCAAATGTGACCTGGCTGGAAGATTTATCTTCCAGTGCCTTTTCATTTTTACGAGAACGTGCTGATAAACAAAATCATGCTCATATTTAAATGTGATATGCCACCCTGCAGTCCCTACAACTCGGGAACAGTTGAAAATGAAGTGTCTGGATTTCGAGTTTGTTTGTTTATCTTAGTCAGACAAATGTTGGCTAACAGGTAGGCCGACATCGCAGGATTATCTGTCCATGGACTGATAATGCGGTCCATTCAGGGAGAACTCAATTAAAAGACCATCTTGACTGGACGCATAATCTCCGATCTCCTCGTTCAGTGTACAATGAGAAGAAGAGTGCACTGCTGGTCACATAGCTTTTCGTGTGGGCCAAGCAAATTATGGTTGCGTAAAACCGCGTGTCCAGTGGAGAGATCATTCTGTTCCGTAACCGAAAAGAGGTGGGACCGTGTAGTCTCATTTATGTAGATACATGTGAACATTTTGGTCTTAGTTGATGTCCGCGGTGAGAGATTTAAAAATATTAACAACGAATCAATTCCGATCGACAAGTCGCACAAGCGTGGTAAGGGGACAAAAAGTGCATTGGATTTGTAATGTGGTATGTTTTTTTTTTAAAGGAATTCTATATAATAAACTGCATACATTTCAAATGACTATGCTCTTACAATGTAAACTAGCCTACTCAAAAGGTAATTGTGGTTTAATGTTTTGTACAGCGCATGTTTCCTATACTGTCTAGATTATGATTGTGATATATCATTATTTTTTATGTTTTATTTTAATTTAATACAATACAGTAATGTATTATGCTACATGATAAAGTACAGTTTAATTTATAGTGTCAATAGAAATGCTAAAGGCTACATTAAATTGCCCAGATCATATGCCGTTTGTGTGTTTATTCTAAGTGGCGATGGATTCCTCTGATGAGCAGACCAACTTTCAGCTAGTACCACACAGGGGCTTCAACCTGATCCAAGGGATCCACGATCCAGACGAGGTGGATCAGATATACAACTGGGAGCTGAGAGATTCGGACGTATTTGTCATTACATATCCCAAATCAGGTGAGCGGGTCACGCTGCATGCCTTTATGCTATAGTATCTGCAAGTTGCTTTCTGTATATCCTCTGGTTTGCCTCAGCCAGTGCTGTGGTGGATGTGACTGACAGCATTGGTCAGTTATGACAACATTGTGGTTGTGTCCTGATGAATATTTTGCCCGCATTAGCTGGAATGTTGTTGGCCCGGTTTTCTTTTTGGGCGCAACAGAAACCAAACTGCAACCTTCAGAACTCATATCAGATATGCACACTATTACAGGGAGGAGATGGGCAATTAGTCAAATTATACTCAACGTGGAATTAAGGACATGGTGCATTAATTAGTACATTCAGCCATTCCAGATAATTTATTGTGCATTTACATATATTTTAATAATATAACACTTAATTGAAATAGCTGTAACAGTGTATTGCAGACATATTGATGCTTCATAGTAGGAAGTTATTACATAGCCCGATATGAAGGATTTTATCTTATTATTATTAGTAATGCAGAAAGCCAAGTGGCCTCTGGGTAATTTGAATGTTGATACCCTTTCGTTTATAGCGCCTTAGATTTTATTAGCCACACTTAGTATTAAAACGTTGGCCCATAACTCACCTTACAGCATAGTCTGAGGTTGGCATGTGGCTGTTTTAAAGGTGTAGTCAGCTATTGCAAGCTACTTCTAATACACCAAATATCTCCTTGCTTACTTCTACGTAAATAGCAGAATAAACAAAGTGGCTCACATCAACAAAGCCGTAGTACTTGCGCTTTGCTTCACAATGCGTTTAAATGTGTGTGGTGGTGCCGCGGAAAGATATTGTTTTGATTTGAGTTCTAAGTTAGCAAGCGTTCTCAAGAATTACTTTACCAGAGATACTATACAGAGGAGACATGCCACTTAGAGAATTTTAAATGGTGCTCTCTCTCTCTCTGAAATGCAAATATGGCAGTTGGAGGAAATATAATAACATATAACATAATCCAAACAGAGCCAATCGTATGCTTTATAACTGCCAAGCATTAACATATTCAACCAATCATGTGGTTGCATTGACGTAAGCCACCTGCCTACCCTCTTGCTAAATGACGGGACATTTCAAAGATGGCTGCTGAGCGGCGAGACGTGCCAATAAGGACTTTGCTTTAACGTGTAGCAGTTGCTATTGACAGGCACAATCTGGATGCAGCAGATCCTCAGGCTGATCGAGGCCAAAGGAGACATCGGGGCCTCCACGGACGAGCTGAACTCCAACCTGTTCCCCTGGATCGAGCTGATCGGAAAGGGGAAGGAGTTTGTGGCGGCCGCCTCCCCGCGCCTGAGGGTGTCCCACCTCCAGTACAAGTTCATGCCGCTTGCCCTCAGAGAGGGAAAGGGCAAGGTCAGTCTGACTTCAGTGTTATGCGCTAGTCTCAACCGGTTCCGTCCATCACCACTACGTCACATAATCAACTCTCCTCAACATCTGATACGTAGACCCTAGTCTCAGCCTCTTCATCAGCACTACGTCACCTAGGCAACTCTCTGCTGAACGTCTGATACATAGACCCTAGTCTCAACCTCTTCTGTCCATCAGCACTACGTCACCTAGGCAACTCTCTGCTCAACGTCTCATACATAGACCCTAGTCTCAGCCTCTTCTGTCCATCAGCACTACGTCACCTAGGCAACTCTCTGCTCAACGTCTCATACATAGACCCCTGTAAGCTCCAAAACACTATCAATATGTGATCAATCAATAAGTCGATTTTCATTGGCTGTTACCATTGTCACTCACAAGACTGTATCCATAACTTCTATGTGACGCTAGTTTAGTGCATACTCATTTAAAATGTTCAATGTTTATTTTAAGCAGTAACTGTAGCCTGCTTCTTAAACAGATTTAGAAGACCCGCAAACAGCCAGTGTCCCAGGTGTCTCAAACAACTTCTGTAGAAGTTTTACGTCCGACTTGGTCATTGAGTTACATAGTTGGTCGTCATGCATGTCAATCAAAATATCTCTCTTGTCAAGTACCATTGTGTGTCCACAACACACAATGACCATTGTGGTCATTCGCAAGCTTGTATTGACCATATAGCTTATACGTACTTAAATCTATTATCTGAGATGGACCTTTTTTGTTTGATTAATTTATAAAAGGCTTTTGGCCATACATATAGTAATATATACATACTGTATAGTGGCCATTCTACACTGTCATTATAAGGCTCTTGTAAAGCTTGTAAAACAATTTTTTGTTGTTTGTCTAGGATGAGTATAACACCATTTGACATTAAGGAGAAGTCTTAGCCAGGGTTCTGCAAATCAAAATGTCAAATTACTGAGTCAATTTTATAGAAACAAGTACAGTATATAATAATATCATAAGACTGAAATCAAGATCTGCAGACTTCACTGTTGTGTATTGTGAATGATATAGAAGTCTGTTTGTGGTTAAACAAAACGAAAACAAAAAACAGAATCTAGGCTTGATGTAGAAGGATCACATGACCTTTAAATCTGTTTTATAATCGGACTTTTCTGTTGAAGCACCGGAACCAGGTCTGGATAGAATCAAAGGTTCTGAGACTTTGGCTTTCATTTACATACCCAATTGAAGCCTATAGGTCTGGTATGTCCTGTTTTAGATTATGCCGCAGAGGTGTGTGTGTGTGTGTGTGTGTGTTTGGGGGGTTGGGGGGTGTTTTTGAGAACATTCACAATGAAGCCATTATATTTCTGTGAATGTGTTGGAATTACGCAAGCCACTGTGTTCTGTATGTACTTTGCATTTCTGTATAGTGTTTTTGTTTAGTGCCAATGAAACCTTCTGAATGTGTCACATCAAATATGAATCGCTGCAGTAATCCCCATTGTGAACTTGTTGAAGGTGATCTATGTTTCAAGAAATCCAAAAGACGTCCTCGTCTCATATTTTCACTTCCACAAAGTTGCCACCATGCTGGAGACACCAACAGACTTCAACGACTTCTTTGACAAATTCATGAAAGGGAACGGTAATGATATTATAGTATGTCAACAAAAGGCTTATGTTGTGTTAATCTACTAGTAGATTAACAGATAATTGTGTGGTTTCATTGCAGTGTATGGGAACTCCTGGTTTGACCACATAAAGACATGGCACTCTAATAAGGATCAGATGAACATCCTCTTCCTCATGTATGAAGACATGGTTCATGTATGTGATTGAGTTTAACCTACACATTCCTCTGGTTACATGGTATCTGGGAAGAATTACGAGAAATTCCCTAATCACAGTCCATATAAAGAAACAGGTTTTCCATAACAAAGATATTGGAATAATAAAGATGAATCATTGCAATGCATTTTATTGCTAGCAAAAATGGAACATTACTGGTCACTTAAGTGGGCGTGTCACTAACTTAAGTGGGCGTGTCACTAACTTAAGTGGGCGTGTCACTAACGGCATTTGGCTGTGGAGGCTCAAGTAAGCAGCGCCCAGATAAATCTACAATGCATGGCCTGAAACAAGGTCAATAAAATTGACTTCATAACAGTTCACTGCAGAAATATCATTGTTGCCTCAAATTTATTGTAGGTACTTGGGAACTAACGCTCCCAGAGAGAAATAAGGGGAAACATTAAATCCGTGTACCTCCCCATTGATTTGCATGGAACGGTTTGTCATTCTGGTCTGCATATAGGGTGAACAGTACCCCCCGTCCAAAAATCAATTGCGTCCAAACCATTTGTTGAACCCCGTTTCCATTCTGTCCATATTGCATCTGTAACGTGCGCTTCCGTCCAGGACCTGAGTTCAGCTGTGAGGAGGATCTCAGAGTTCCTGGGTAAGGAGTTGACGGAGGAGCAGATCAGTAACGTTGTGAAGCACTGCACCTTCCAAATCATGAAGGAGAACCCCCAGGCCAACTATGAGCTCATATCGGACGACCTCCTGGATCATCACATGGGCTCCTTCATGAGAAAAGGTGTTTGAACCTTCCGTTGCGCTTAATTACAAGGGATGTATTGTACCAAATGACCGCTGTTACAGGAACAGGTTCTCATGTAGAGAGTCAATTAGTATGAAACTTGGGGCCAACTTCATTTAGGTACAAAATCAAAAATTTAGCTAAAGCGCAACCTACTGGTAACCTAATTTTCTTCCTGCATTGTTAGTCATAGACATAAGCTACATTTTCTTACATGTTTACAAATATGACCTCCATCTCTAGTAAACTGGTATGAATTTAAATGCATATACCTGCGGTATGCTCCTGTGATTTAAACTGAAAATTAAATTCTAGACTTTTTTGTGCGCGGAGAATTTGTGTTTAACATAAGGAAGCTGTAGGCTTTTAGTAGCGAAGTCATAAGCCCCCTCTAGTGATCATTAGTGGTACGGACATCTAGCTGCAGCATTGAATTATACAGTACTGTATATTTTGTTAAAGACGGTTCCTGGTCTAGCAATGACATATTTTTCATTTTAGTCCCTGGCCCTGTATTTGTATTACTCCACATCTAAAATGTTTCATCGACACCTAGGCACCATCGGAGACTGGAAGAACCATTTCACCGTGGCCCAGAATGAGAAGTTTGACAAGGTCTTCCAACAACAGATGGATGACGTCCGTTTGTCCTTCATCTGGGACATCAGTGACATTGTGGGACGGGTCAAGTGACATCCATGTCCAGCTCTCTTTTACTTTGGTTGTTGTTCTGAACTGAACCGTGGCTGATAATCAATGTAAACTACAAATCTGTGTGATTGAAAACGTAAATGACATTTTACGGATTATAATGTGGATGGAAGTAGTCTTGTTGTCGCCTTCCCCCTTCCCATACAGTACAGGCGTTACAGGCCACTAGATGTACTCCAAAGTATGTCTCCCCCCCCCCCATCCCCCGCTACATTAACATTGAACTGTGAATGCATTCAGTCTGCTGTTTTAATGGGAACACGTGCATATTTATAATATGGCAGTTTCTATGTAAAGCAATTCAGAATACAAATCTCAGGTAAGAGATCAGATGAAATGTTTGTAAATTAATAAACCATTATTACCGACAATCTTACATAATGTAGTGTAGAGTATAATGGTACAATGGTTCATGTAAAGCAACACACTGCTGCCCCCTTTTGGCCAGCTGATGTTTCTGCAACAGTCCCAGACTTAATGAATCAACAGAAGTAAAGTTGAACATAAAGCTGTTGAATTTAATTACTTCCGGTTAAAAATGAATCAAACATGTTTACATTCCACTGTAATGGTGTTGCCAAGAGTCCATGTTTAAAAAATAAATGTGCCGTTTGTTTCTTTGTTAACTGGATAGATGTTTTGATCCATTGATGGTCAGACTTCAGTTTCTCTGTCTCTAACATGCGCGTGTGCGCGCGCACACACACACACACACACAGAGCAGTCCGGTTAATCCTCGTCACTTCCCAGGGCCAGGGGGTCAAAGTCTGGGTCATCCTCATCCAGATCCAAGTCCTCGATATCCTGGAACAGAGACTCGTCCACTTCTACGTTGTTTCCGGCTGCCGAACAATGAGCAGAGAACATTTGCTTTAGTTTAGAGGAATTCCCACCTAGTCCTACTACTGTGACTGTATCGGACCAAATTATAATCAAACAATTCGGTTTTGAGTTCTGGCGATCTAAGCAGAGATTGTTTTTTGAGAGAATTTTAACTAAAGATTAATTTAGATTACTATCCAGGCACCGTCACCCACGTTAACCGCTGTCCAGTGCTGCAGAGCTGTTAACGCAGCACAGATGGATGTGAGCAGACGGCTCAATAGACACACACTCACCATTTTCAAGGAACTGAATGTCTGACGTGTCCAGGTTGTGGTCTGTCTCAAAGAGCTGTTTGCCTGAAGGAGAGGAAAGGTTCTCTTAGTGTTGTCCACTTGGAAGTTAGAACAGTGGCACCCTGCTGGTCATTTAATGGACTACACAGTGCTGTGCTGTATGCCTACTTTACATGCAATTCACTTTATAGTTAAAGTTCACTGGATTCATTCATTAAGAATGTACTTCTGTTGTTAGGGATGCTATGGTTTGAAATTAAGTAGCAATCACAACATCACGGTTATTGTGTAGGCTGTTGGCTACGTCAGTCATATCATACAGGGACTAATCTCGTAGATGCTGACACAAATTGCCAGTACTTGTGTTTTAGCTTTTGGTCGCCTGCACACCTTGCATCACTGGGTAGCTTTATACTCCCACTACCTGCTGTGTTCTGGGAATGCACAATAGTCCCAAACAAGAGTTTTCATCCGATTTGTCGGCAGATACTAGTTCCTCTGGAACCCTTGCTGTCTACTTGTCCAAGCAGTTCGTATGGGAAATAAACCGTTATGTTCTGAACACAAGCAGGAATAAACCATAGAAGGGTAGATCTACCCTTCCATAGAAAAGTAGATTGTATAGAAAATTACAGCACATGTAACTTTAGAGAACTCAAATAACTAGTATCCTATATGTATTTCCTATAACTGACGAAGGTTTTAGAAGACCGATTAACCCGCAAAACGTTTAACGTTGTACCTGTCAGTTTGGGTTTCCCGGCTTGCTCCTCCTCTTTCTGCCTTTT
The DNA here is from genome assembly GCA_025399855.1 of Forbesichthys papilliferus. NCBI lineage: Eukaryota > Metazoa > Chordata > Actinopteri > Percopsiformes > Amblyopsidae > Forbesichthys > Forbesichthys papilliferus. The sequence continues at coordinate 18,663 of JAODOY010009385.1, read as the reverse complement.
TCTTCGCAGCTCAAACACTTCCTCTTCAAAGGTGGCTTTCCACGTCAGGAAGTTTTCTATAGTCACCACTGTGCCATGGAAGGCCACCTGTAACACATACACACAGAAGGTGTTACGAATGGGACGGTAATATCACATTATCTGGCTTTTCTTTGACCAAACACCGTGGTAGCGTTAAAAAAAAAAAGTATTTATATATATATATATATATATATAAAATGCATTGCATACATACAATCATATCACATGCCGTCTCATCAATATCCAATCAAATACAGTAAGTACCGTAGCCCTTTGAATCAGCATTAAAGTCTGAATGAGATGTAATGTTTGGTAAACAGATTTGTCAAGCCTTCACATGTCTCCACAATTTGCTCCACTCTAAACATCACCCTGACAACCCTCCAGTCAAAATCATTCAGTTGGTATGTGAACAACCATCCAATCAGCATCCAGGTGGGCAGTTTGGTTGGTGCAAACCAGAGCCATTGAAAGAGAGTTGTGCCAACAGAAGTTCGACAAATGTTGATGTTCACATGGTTTATGGAGCGGCAAAACAGTTCCAGGAAGTGCTTGGTTGGCAATTTGAATTGATATATATGCAGATATATAACTGAACATTTGTTTTGTAATTAGTACTTTTACAATAAAATGTATAGGGTGCTTTTAGTATGTAACTTCTGGGAACTGTTTTGAGGCTCCACGATCCGCCATTGCTGTGAAAACAAAAATCGGTCCATATGAGTGAACGGAGTTGACGTGACTCTCTCTACATGGCTCTGGTGAAACACTATCCACGATATTCTTTTACCTTCTCTGCTTCTTCTGCCTCCTTCTCTTTCCGCCTCTGCTCTTCATCTCGTCTGGTTTTTTTCTGATCCACGATTTCATTCAGCTTCTCCTGAACTGCCGTCACTAGCGTGAAGATCATCACCATGCCGAGGTTCTCGTCTGCCTGCTCACACAAAAGCATATGATCAAAAATACGAATAAATGCGCTTCTGAAATGTTAATGAGAGTGTGTAAATATCTGAAAAAGGGGACATCAAAAATAGAGTGAGGTAGCACATCTGTAATATAATATCGATAATTGTGAATCACATTTCACAAAAATCATATGGTCACATTTAGTAGCTGACACGTTCCTAAGCCTTTGTTACAGCTGGTAACAGGCATACTGAAACAAAACAAAAACTGAAGACTTACAGACACTACTCTCCGTGTCGCACACGCACACACACACACACACACACACACACACACACACACACGATAGTCCAAGAGGCAAACCTGTTGCTGTAGCAAAGTCAGGACATCTTCTGCGTCTGCATCTTCCAGGTTCTCCTGAGAGAAGATCTCCCACAGTGGACATTCATCTGGGTACCTCTCTACGTAGGTGAACTTTAATGTTGCTTCTACAGCTGCAAAAACAAACCAGTGGTGTCTGCAAGCCTGTGAAATGCCCTGCTTTTATGCAGTCACCGAGTAGTCACTTGTTACCGTGCACAGTAAATGTTGAACTTTAATGTGTTCAATTGTTGTCTTTTATCTAAGCATGGCCTGATAAACAAACACTCCATTCATTTTAAAACACACATTTACATCACCATCAGCAAGATAACATCCCCCCCCACACACACACTCTCACTCTAGGGCTGTGTAATTAATAAACTGTTAGGTGCATTAAATGAACAACCTTTCCAAAGTCAGTGACTAATCGTGTTAAATAGTCGGGATTTCAATATTGACCAAAATAATCATGATTATAATTCCCCCCCAATAATCGAGCAGCCCTAATACACACACACCCACACACACACACACACCTGTACTCACTTTCTCCATCCGTGGCAACATCTGATGTCACAGTGATGGTGAAACTGGTGGGATCGTCTGACAGCACTGACCAACACATCCACACAAACATATAGCACATGTGTTTTGTCCACTCATAAGTTCACAAACAGAATTCACAGTGACACTAGATCTATCGTACACTGTAACACACCTCAACTAACGCATGCCGTTGTTTCAGTGTAATACACAATAATGATGATAAATTCATTGGGTGCCGTACTGTTAGCTAACGTATGGACTGTCAGTGCTTTAAACAGCTGACCTCTCCCACCCCCCACCTCTCTCTCTCTCTCTCTCACACACACACACGCACACACATACTGCACGAATTGTACTATAAGTAAGCATGATAATTATTGGTGAATCGCGAAACCTGTACGTGATGTAATCAATAATAACAATGTAGATTAGTTAAAGTTAGTCAGTGCTACTCATTTTAGCCTGCTGCCTAAATTAGCCTGCTAGCTCGCAAGCGTTAACAGGAATGTAAGTTTATGTCTAAGGATTAATACTGACCAATAAAAGAATCTGGGTAGATGGACTCTATTGCCTCCAGCTCGTTTCTCTGCTCTTCGGCGTAGTCTGTCATCTTCTGTTCAAGCTAGCTGTTAGCTAACAGCAGCATCACCGCAAGTCAGTTCCTCGACGACGCGTGCGTGTTCCAACGCAATCGAACATATCGCCAATCTACTCTTTTGGTCTGAAAACAATATTTTGTGATATGATTATGTAGCGCCGTCGTTCAAATTATAATATAATCCACAATTAGTACACGTTGCCCGTTAGTACACGTTTCTAATGTATTTGTTTAACTAACTAAATCATTGCTGTCGCTAAATGTTCTGATATCGATTACATTAGTCTGAGAGGAGATCAGAATTGTGCTTGTGAGAATAGGACCAGTCATAGACATATCTTACTGCTGCCAACCTTTTCCAATGCAACAATAAAGATGTGAGTGCAGTTCGGGTCCGGAGAGGTTTATTTAAGTTGTTAAATATTTCCTCCCATTTGTTAAATATTGTAACGAACGAAGTGTAACGAACCGCCCAGCTCTGAACCGGACTCCACCGATTTTCAAAAATAATAACACACAATCAAGCTGAGTGATGGGAGGGGGAGGGGTGGTGTGAGGGGGCTGAGGTAGACCCAATGAACCCTTTGGAAGTGTTCGGGTCCAATTGACCCGGGATATTTTTGGAGTTTAAAAAGAACATGATACATAATCATTTATCAAATATCAATATTATATATTGTCTTTACCTCAATTCCCAACAGTATTGATACAAATATGACTAGTGTTTGCAACTAATCTCTACTTGATCACATTTATCAATGGAAGTGTCATTCATATTTTATGATAGTTACATTTAATGTAAAAAGCCACTATCATAAAGACTTGTGGCATAAATCATGTTTATCTAGGAAAAGGTTAAGTGAAACAATTCGTGGGGCACTTCCTACAACTAGATGTTGGTCGCTACCTACCGTATGGCTGGCTGTGGAGCTTCTACAGCTGTCTGTGGAGCTTCTACAGCTGTCTGTGGAGCTTCTACAGCTGGCTGTGGAGCTTCTACAGCTGGCTGTGGAGATTCTACAGCTGGCTGTGGAGCTCTACCTACCGTATTGCTGGCTATGTGGCTCTACTGTATGGCTGTGGGGCTCTACGGTGGAGCTCTACTGTATGGCTTTGGGGCTCTACTGTGTGGCTGTGGAGCCGTACTGTATGGCTGGGGGGCTCTACTGTGTGGTTGTGGGGCTCTACTGTGTGGCTGTGGGGCTCTACTGTATGGCTGTGGGGCTCTACTGTGGAGATCTACTGTATGGCTGTGGGGCTCTACTGTATGGTTGTGGAGCTCTACTGTGTGGGGCTCTACTGTGTGGGTGTTGGGCTCTACTGTGTGGCTGTGGAGCTCTACTGTGTGGCTATGGGGCTTCTACAGCTGGCTGTGGAGCTCTACTGTGTGGCTGGCTCATATGAACCTCATATGGCGGTCAGTGGCTTTGGGACTCTTCCTACAGCTGGCTGTGGGGTTCCTTCAGCAGATGACTAAGGGGTCACTCATGATTTATTTCTACTGTATTTGATCCACATGATCTTTTATTTTCTTTTATCTTTCTGCAATATTCCGTTAGCTTTCCTTTCATGTGCAGCAATTAGCTCCAAGGCCCTCTGAGCAGATAATATGTTGCTCAATATTGCTGATGGAGGATTGTAGAGGAAGTGACTTACAGTTACTCTAGTTATTTGTTTTTTCCCTCGCCTGATACGCAGGTGTGTTGGGTAGTTATTATATAGTTCTTTGGGTACAATGTAAGAAAATATAATATTGTGTAGGTTCTTGCAGTACAGAGGGTATAAAGAGCATAGAGGGCATATAACTTTGTCTCCGGGTGTATTCGGGTCTAAGTGACCCGATGATTGTATAGAGGATATGAATGTGTGGGGGCATTGTAGCATACTTTTTAAAACATTTTTTTACAAGTTCTTCACATAAAATACACACCAGCATTTTTGTGTCTTATCACAGTTGTAATCACAGTCATATTATTTAGTGAACAGCTCAAAATACACAAATCTACATGCATTTAACTCTTCAATGTATTTAGGAAAGATTCTATACACTCTTCTCAAAGACTTGTTTGATTAGCATGTATATATTTAAGTTTAACTCATGCATACATTTTGTTTATAGAAAATAAGTAACTAGCCCTCTATATTTGGAGCAGAGACATGGAAATAACAGTTACACCAATGGAAGTTCGACATTTTCAACGGTCACATTGTTCATGGGGAGGTAAAATCTATGGCAAAACAGTTCCAGGAAGTGCTTGGTGGGCAATTTGAATATATATACAGTATATAGTGAGAGTAAATTGAGAGTAAATAGAGAATTGCGTCATCTCCGCTCACTCCAATGGACCGTTTAACACAGCAACGGAGCCTCTAAATCGTTCCCAGAAGTTAAAAGTACTATGAATTTTATGTTAAGTTTTAGGTTTAGTCTCTCCATGAACCACGTGACTGTTATGAATTTTGAATTTCCATTGGCATGCATAACTGTTATTTCAATGGCTCTGATCTGGACACACTCCATTTGGAAGTGCTCACAGATGTTGCCTCCTAATAAGTCTAGACATTTGGTCAATTGTGAAACTTTTGGGCAGCCTTTAACCAATCAGTTAGTTGCTACAAGTGTTAGTATAATTTCACCGAGCTCTGACTACCACCATTTCAAAACACACGCTTGACTTTAACATCATGGTTCACAGCCACCCTGATTGGTCCCCCAGCAGGGTGGCTGTGAAAACGCTAATGCCAAGTTGCCAACAAGGTTTCCAGACTATAATCTATAGCAATATAGACAACACGGTGGCCCAGTGGATAGAACCGTGGCCTCACAGCAAGAAGGTCCCCGTTTGCATGTTCTCCCGGTGTCTGTGTGGGCGTTCTCCGGTTTCTTCCACTATCAAAAACATGTTAGGTTCACCCTCTAGCCAGTGTCATGTGACCAGTGACACTGGCTCAAACCTGGAGTTGGTCCTCGAGTGTTGCACAGCGGCTGCCCACTGCTCCCTCAAGGGATGGGGTAAATGCAGAGGATGCATTTCTCTTCGTGTATGTGACAATTAAAGCGCCTTACAACAGTTGGACGAAGCCAGGATTGTAGGTTCCTTTTGAGCCACATAAGTGAAGGTCTCTAATATAGCGTTAGTCACACGAGCATTGCAGACTGGACATAGGCGTGCAACCTTAACAAGTAGTAGCCTGCTTTATTAAAAACCTGTATAGACTGCATTATAAAAGAAAAGGTAGCTTCTTTAAAAGGCATAAAAACATTTATACTGGCTGCATTTCAGAACATGGATGGTGTTAAGCAACAATAAAAGTGATGTCATCATTAGGACACCTACACTCTGAGCATGTCAACCTCATAGCCCTAGGAAGCCCTTAGACCAAAACCGGTTTTGGTGGCTCCATTAGCAGCCATCGGTCAAAAAGCTGAAAACTGCATGGCACCGGTAACATGTCCAATATGCCACAACAGCACAGCAGTGTGGGTAATGCATTCTAACCATTAGCTGCTCTTTAGCATTGTGCTTACTGTGGCTCATCTAAAAACATATGGTATCATTCAGCAATAATTTACCTAATTCATCTCTACCACTCTCTAATATTTTTCTCCTATGGCATATGAATCAATGCTGGGTTCTAACAAGGGGGGAATGTTATGGCAAGTGCTGTCAAATTCAGACTCCCTATCGGAGAACGGTATCTATTTACATTAGTCTCTTTGTTTTTGCCTTTAAAAACGCACGTAAGATGGAGCCTCTACACCACGTCTTTTCCATGCTCCAGCTCCAACAGAGGTCTTGTGTCTGGGCTGAAGTCTCTGTCGGACCGCTCCACATATCTCTGCAGGGTGCTGTAGTACTGCTCACTGCTGGAGAAGGTGTAGAGGGCAGAGACCTCCTCCCACGCCTCGTGGTTGGGGAATGGGAAGTGTTCAGGTGCCTTGTTCTCAAAGAAGCTGTTGAGGTTTCTGTCTGCCAGCTTGGTGGCGTAGTCGATGGCGAAGGTGTCAAACTTGGCGTTCTCCTTCTCGATGTATCGCTTCCAGAAGGTCATCTGCAGGTAGCTCACCTGGGAGCGGCAGTTTTTGTAGCAGGTAGCACACAGTGCAAGGGTGGCCGCTATGATGATGACACACCAGCCTAGGATCTGAGGGTGCACAGTAACATTATGAAAGCACAATAAACATAGTGGGAAGCCTCAATAGAGATGCAACAAGCTAAATCATTTCAAACTGAAATTGACCAATCCTGAGCCACGCCCCCTTTATTCTATCCTCCAATTAGTTAAGTATTTTATCATACATACATACATGACACCACTTATAACCATAAATGCAACATGTTGAAGGGTTTAGGCCTGAATATGTATATTAAGTCCCTTTTACTCTATATAGAGATATGGAAATATTCGCTTTATTTATAACGCTTGGTCTAGATTCGACCTGTTCTCATTTGCCATGCGTGTGACATTAAACACAGAGGGACAGCCAATCAGCGCTCACCTGCGACTGTGCCCGTAGCATCAACAGCAGTTCAATCTTCTCACTGGTTGACTTGTCGCAGGGCACATGGGCCAGCTCTTCTCGACACGCCATGGTCTTGTTCTTGCAGAACAGATCCACCACCCAGTTCTCGTCCACGCCGCTCACGGCGCACGCAAAGAAGGTGCCGTTGAGCAGGGCCACGCACAGCCACATGACGGGCGCAACGCACGCCCCGCTGACCGTACTGATGAACACCCTGCAGCAGTGGACGCAGTTGCCTCTCGGGCACAGCTTCATGGGGTTGAGGCAGCAGCCGGTGTATAGCCTCCACAGCCTGTTGCTTAAGACCAGCCCCAGGACCAGAAGAACGGCAGCCGGGCCCAGGAGGAAGGTGATGCCGTAGGAGAAGTTCTGGCTGTGGTTGCAGGGGCATTGGAAAGAGAACAGGGTGAAGAGCTGTTGTCCGCCGATAGTCAGGAGGGCCATTAAACTGTAGCCAATGGTGGCTTTCTGGTCCGTGAAGAAACGCAGGACGGTCTGTAAGCTATCCATGTTCACAAAAGTTTTCACACGCACTCCACGACAAAGATAACAATGCTGAGTAAACCAAAACAGATTAAAAAAAGGGAGCTGAAGTTGTTGGAACAACAGTTGTGATTTATGTGAGCGTTCCGAATCAGGTCCTCCCTGAAACGGGCGTAGCTTCTTAGCTGAAAACACATCTCATCTGACTGCGTGCCCCTCCCTATTGGCCCATTCCAGTTTTTCTTCTTTTTGTATCCAGAGTCGACTCCTCCCTTTGTGTATTTAGACTTTATTGTCTCCTATGTCACTTTTTTCTTATTTCCTGATGTAAAACTCGACTGTTAAGTAAACTTCCCCCATCCATTCCACAGACCTTTAAAGTAATCCAAACGTCTTATTTGTGTTGTTGTTCAAATCAAAATTAATCAGTTAATTTCCTAAAGTCCCTCCTCATTGGTGAAAGAAATTATGATGAACAGCAGAGGTGAAACCTAGATGTATGAAATACATATAACAAAGCAATGCCATGCATGTCTAGACACACACCATATGGTTTTATTTAAAACATAGGAAGTCACAAGCCTGCCTACTTGTTTACAGGAAACACAAACCCTGTGGTAACTTTCAGGTTGCAGCAGAGCAGCAGTTTTGATGCAAGCCTACCAAAGAGGAAGCCTGCCATTTGCCACTTGTCATCTGCATTGGTGCCTCATTCTTTTGTAATATCATCACAATAAGCGTGTTGATTTGTTTCCTTGGAGACAGCCTGCAGTCATATCTTCTGAGTCAGACCCAAGCAACAGACATCAGTAGTGAGCAATGTCTGCCAGTCTCACTTGAATCCCTTCATTGTCTTCACGTTATCAACCATTGAGATGACCAAGCAGTCTATGTTGCCCACGCTTATTGCCTAGTCTAGCTTGGCAGATAGCAGATCCTTCAATGTCAACCAAGTTATACAGATGCATACAGTCCTTCAATATCATAAGCTTACAGGTTTACTGCATATATTGGAATAGAGCTGTAAAACTGCAACAAACAAATCCTTTTTTGATTTATAGATTTATAGACAATATTAGCATTGCCTTCTTAAACAAAGGCATAGCGCTATCAACCTATGCCTGACCGAAACTACTGTAAATAACTACAGTAGTAACTAACTTTAGATCCACGGTTCTATAATGTACTTAGCCAGCTAAACCTAATTTGAACATATCACGGTATTCGATAAAAACAATATAAAAATAACGTTTTCTGGCATGCAGACATTGAGACACCTTGCTGTGTCGTGCTGGTCTCTGAGTGTGTGAGTGAGCACCATGAACCAACCGCCATGCTACAGAAGCCATATAGATTAAAACTCAAACAACAATTCTCTGCATTCTAATGCAAGCGTTGAAATCCAGAGCCATGTAGGCGAGAGAGAGTCGCACCAACGGAATTTTTCAACGGTCACATGGTTCACAGAGACACAAAACAGTTCCAGGAAGTGCTTGGTGGGCAATTTGAATTGATAAATGCAGATACAGCACATAACTACAATGTTTGGTAATTAGTAGTCAATATTTGCATCGTTATATTTACAAAAAAAAAAAAATAGGGTACTTCTAGTATTTGCGGCTAACTTATTTGAGGTTCCACTATCCGCCGTTGCTCCTAAAACATAAAACAGTCCATTGGAGTGAACAGAGTTGATACGACTATCTTCTACATGGCTCTGAATGGCAGCATACAGTCATTATACCATCTCCATGCCCTTCTCTAGCTCCATGACAGGTCTTTCTTCTGGGCTGAAGTCTCTGTCGGACCACTCCACATATCTCTGCAGGGTGCTGTAGTACTGCTCACTGCTGGAGAAGGTGTAGAGGGCAGAGACCTCCTCCCACGCCTTGTGGTTGGGGAATGGGAAGGGTTCGGCTGCCTTGTTCTCAAAGAAGCTCTTGAGGTTCCTGTCTGCCAGCTTGGTGGCGTAGTCGATGGCGAATTCTTCAAACTTTGCTTTCTCTTTCTCGATGTATTTCCTCCAGAAGGTCATCTGCATGTAGCTCACCTGCGAGCGGCAGTTTCTATAGCAGGTACTGCATAGGGCAAAGGTGGCCGCTATGATGATGACACACCAGCCGAGGATCTGAGGGTGCACGGTAACATTATGAAAACACACGCTATACAACACTGGCTATTATATAAGCTAATTTTTCAGACACTGGGGGTAGCAGTGGGTAAAGCAAGGCGACAGGTGATCCGTAAGTTGCTGGTTCGAACCCCGCAACTCCTCACCAAGTGTCGATGTGTCCTTGAGCAAGACACCCAACCCTAACTGCTCAGGTGGCACCTTGCATGGTAGCCATCACCATGTGTGTGAATGGGTGACAGGTTGCTTTACTAGGTGGGGTGTTAACAGATATCCTGTACTGAACAGAAAGCAGTACATCTGTTTCTATTGAAGAGCATCTGACCTGATACCATGGATTGGGGCATAACCATAAGTTCAACATGGCGAAATGTTCTAACCTAGGCCACTGAAGGGCAGTAGAATAATATACGTATAAATATTTTTTGCTTAGAATTTTCTCTCAAAAGATAACATTGAATATATGCTATTTATATGCTATTTATATAGTTATTTTGTAGCTTTATTTGACTGCATGGTGTGCTAGATTGTCGTGTGTGAGACAGCCAATCAGCTCTCACCTGTGACTGAGCCCGTAGCATCGACAGCAGCTCCATCCTCTCAACGGTGGACAGGGTGGGAGTGTCACAGGGCACATGAGCCAGCACCTCGCGACACCGCACGGTCTTGTTCGCGCAGAACAGACTCACCACCCAGTTGTCCTCCACGCCGCTCACGGCACACTCGTAGAAGGTGCCGTTGAGCAGGGCCACACACAGCCACATGACAGGCGCAACGCACGCCCCTTTGAAGATCTTCACCAGCACCCTGCAGCAGTGGAAGCAGTTGCCTCGCGGGCACAGCTTCATGGGGTTGAGGCAGCAGCCGGTGTATAGCCTCCACAGCCTGTTGCTGAAGAACAGCCCAAGGACCAGAAGAACAACAGCCGGGCCCAGGAGGAAAATGATGCCGTAGGAGAAGTTCTGGCTGCGGTTGCAGGGGCACTGGAAGGAGACCATGGAGAAGATCCGCTCCCCACCGATAGTCAGGAGCGCCATAAAGCTGTAGCCTATGGTGGCCTTCTGGTCCAAGAAGAAACGCAGGACGGTCTGGAAGTTATCCATGTCCACGGTGAGGTATCACACACGCTCCGCGACAAAGCAAGGAATGAAGATCCAAGTTTAAATCAATGCTCCTTCGCGTCCAGTTCCTTCTGAACTGAAAGAAAAATCTCATGTAATTGCCCCTCCCTTTGGCTCTGCTTTTCTCTGTTCTCCGGACTCCTCCCCTCTGTCATTCGGATCCCATTCATTATCTGGTCCGCTGTGGGATTTCCTCCTTCTTTTCTCATTCCACTGACAGTTGAATTTGCTTCCCCTATATTCTGTTCCACTTGTTCAAGCTTGTTCTCTGTTCATCCAGACAACAACTAGTTGTTACAGGCGGAGTCACCGACGCTGGAGAAATATACTTTATATTTGAACTTGAGTAAAAAGAAAAGATACCTAGCTGCAATTCGGCGCTACCTCCGAAACTCCGCCCTCAAATTGAACATGCATTGCCAAGGGTGGGGATAGTGTTGTGTAGTGTGTGATGTCTGCACCTCTGTTTTGTGTTCCCTTTTACAGGGCCAGGGGTGGGTAGAAACACCTGATTATGTTTTCAGCGTGTACGTAGAACGGACAGCTAGCAGACCATGAGAAGATGAATATGACAATGAAGTGTATTAGCGGACTCCACCTTTAACTCCTTTTGTTTACTTTTGTCTCAATAAAGTCAGATTTAGTTACATAGCCCTTAATCACATTCCAGTCTCTAAGGGCTGCACAAGCCTCTTTTCGCTGAGATAATAGTCCGGAGAACCTGTTCACATTGGCGTTCTCACAGAGTTTCCAGGCTATTAACTCAGCAGAAACAGTTGAGCTGAGAGCAATAGTCGGGCGGAGCCAGGCTTGTGCAGCCCTTAGACTGTAATGTAAGGGTCTAAAAGATATAAGATTAGACAATATAGATTATATCGAAATAGTATGCATTTATTCATTTTCGATTTGTTCGTCTTTACCTCCATGCACTTGGCCTGAGCAGTGGAGTCAGGAGCAAGTGACCACAAGAGAAAGCTCACATATGTCAATTAATGTTAATTAATTAATTAAAATTACAGATTTCCATTGGCTTTCCTGTTTTTTCTCTATGCCTGAAGGATTTAGCCCACTTTTTAGAAAATACCGATATATTCCGTGTATCGATATTCAACCTAAATATATCGGGATATCATTTTTGGTCCATATCGCCCAGCCCTATAGTAGTATCTTCTCCATGGTCTTCCATTGCACCTGCAACCACAGCCAGAACTTCATCTACAGACTCACCTTCCTCCTCCATGGCTGTCGCTCTTCATTGTAATTACGCACTCATTGGTTGAGTTTTAAATATAAAACTCTCCTTGGGTTGGTTCCGGATTATTTATGAACTTTTCTCTCAAAAAGCCAAAGTATATCTGGCCTGTGCTCTCACGACACGTTGAAATGGTCTGTTCGCCGGGTGCGTACTGAGATAGGCAAGAAAGCTTTTAAGTATGCTGCCCCAACTGCCTGGAATGATGTACATGAATGACTTATAGCTGCGTGAATTGATTTATTTTAAAGTCTTTGGATTTCCTTTAGGTGATGTGAAAAGGGACATGGATTGCTTCACGTCTAATTGATTATGACTAGATAGATAGATTCATGAATTCCATTTATTGTGGTGCTGTAATTGAATGGTGGACATTGTGTTTAAATGTTGTATGTTGACGTTTTAAGATGCCCTCTTGACCAGGTCGCTCTTGGAAAAGAGATTTCAATCTCAAAGTCTTTTACCTGGTTAAATACAGGTGTGTATAAAGCTGTTCTGATACTGGGGCTGTCCTTCAGCAAGAGGCTGCGGAAGCTCTTGCCCAACCTGATTGGGCCGCCTGAGTAATTGTGGTAGAGCTAGATGAGGCGATCACAACATCTGCCCCAAAGCTGTCCAATGGTTTCAAAATGAAGCAGAGGTCTACGCCCAGCAGGCATCGTTTGTTAACTGCTCCTCCCACCGAGCAAGGAAAAAACTCCTGTTAAGCGGTCGGTAACGACGAACACAAAGTTACGAAAACAAGGAATTTAATGTAACACAAAGCATATACAAAAACGGAACCACGCAGGGTTGTAACCAAAAAGCATAACATGAGCGTTGCCACAAGAATAACCCACAAGGGTTAGAATACAAAAGGCAACTAATAAAGGGGAACACAAATCAGTGATTAGTACTCCGGGGAGCGGGAGCGTGTGGGAGAGGCTGGTACCGTTCCGCCACGGGACATAGGTGTGACACCTCCACAAAAACACACAAACATCACAACGGCTCCATGCTGTGGCAGAAGAATGTAAATGTAGTTTGACAAACACTAATTCTCACACTTCTGACTATTTCTCATGTCCTGTAAAATAAGCACATCACAAACATACATTTACAGCTTTTAGTTGACACTTTTATCCAAAGCAATTTATTGGTCATTAGCTTCTAATAGGTAGTAAACGTAATTAAAACACATTCTGTTAGATGTTATTCAGTCATTCGGGCGAGTTACATAACATACTATTACACAAACACACTACCCATCTTCCGTAAGAGACTCAAGACACATCTCTTCAATATCCACCTTGGTACCCTGACCAGCGATCTCGCCACCTCTTAGCACTCTCTCCTATCTAAGAATGTCATCTTTTAGATCTTCTCATGCTCTTAAGTTTTGAACTTACTTCTCATTCTCTTATCTCTCACTATTAAAAATATAAATATTTGTATGCACTTTATTAGCTAGGCCATTACCTATTGCATTTTATATGGTTTATTACGTGGTAACAGGTATAATGGCATTATGCTGCATTTGATCTATTTAGAATATTGTTTGCTTATAATTGCAGGTATATTACCTGTTCAACTACTGACAAATGTACTACATGTAAGTTGCTTTCGATAAAAGTGTCTGCCAAATGCCGTAAATGTAACAAACATACTTGCTAATACGCGCTTGGAGCATAAACATTCCAGGTTATAATAGCATACAACAATAGATATGCACAGCAAGAGTATAGCAGTATGAATAGAGGCAGATACAGGTGGGTGACCATCTATCTGTCTCTATTCTCACTATACTCTCTACGACGCTGCTACAGGATACTCTACTATGCTACACTACTACACATTCCAGAGTGAGATGAGAGAGAGAGGTCCCTTGCTAAAGTACCAAGGTGGTTTCTGAAGAAGTCCAAGTAACTACAACTTCCTAGTAGCTTCTCCATCTTCATCGTCGAGTCACAGAGCGTATGCTAATTATTTTTTGGATTATCATTAATGCCGATTACCGTTGGTTTAAAGCAGAAATCCTCAACCTTTATGCTGACGGCACTCATGTTAATGTCCTCTAGCACATATACAATATCATATGGACATGTAAACAAGGTAAAAAAAAAAAAAAACAACAATGATTTTCACCAGAGGGGGTGTTGCAGAAATGCATATTAATTTGCACGTAATTGAATATCTACACACCATATCATTGTTGAGAAGAGGAACGCCAGTTTGCCACAGAGAACATCAGAGGCAATGGAGAGAGTTCCACTTCAGGCAAATGAGTGCTCTTACTTTCTCCCCGAAATCGTTTTCAGTCCTGCCACATTCCCGGCAGAGGGCCGGAGCACTCGCCATGATGGCGTTTGAGTGCATAGTACAACTGTCACATCCCTACCTGCAGCAGCACCCTCTGATGGCCCTGCTGTGCACAGGCGGTCTACGTCGCCGGTTTACTAGATACCACTGCCTGGCTCACCACTGTTAACCAGCAGCTGCTCCTCATTTGTTAACAGGCAGAACCCATATGTACTGCCTGCTTTCCTTTGTTCTCTTGTTGAGTATTGTTTGTCCGTGCCACTGCTTCTGCAGTGTGATTTCTTTGAAAATTAAACCTTCTCTAATTTTTACCTCCGCGAGGTTTCTGCCACCTCCACTACTCTGTGACAACAACGCATAGGCACTTGTCAGGGAACGTACATTATTAGTTTACTTGGGCTGATGCTAGTCACAATAGCTCATGTAAATGTGCACATCATAAATGAATTAAATGTTTAACAACACATAGAAACATTGTGATTAAACTGAACAAATGAATTGGATTTGGATGATGGTATACACAGCACAGTGCAATGGGTGCACTGTGCAGGATGTTCATGAGACCTTCACATTGAATTCTGGGTGAAGAAGGCCCACTTCCTGTTCAAACCCCCCCAAATGTGGTCAAACCTCAGATGTTTGAGTTCCACACAACATGACCTACTAGTACATGTGAACATGATACTGTAATGATTGTGGAATAAAATGTATAACAGCCAATAATAATAATAATAATAATAAATCAGTGAATATTCATTATTAAAAATGATATTAATTGTCACTGTGATTGTTAGGACCATGATGACTAAAGCCTCCTTCAGCCAGAAAACTGAATTATAATAAAAATGTTTTTGCGTAAATCTCACGTGACGTTTTGTTCTCTCTTTTTTGTCTTCCATTCGCTATTCCCTAAAGTCGTCTGCGACAGTGGTTGTTTGGGATGGTCTGGAGTTTGTAGTTCACGACCATACTGTCAGTATAAGTTCTGAAGGAGATCGGAAGGCATCCTTGTTGGAGACAAGTAAGGTCCTCGCATCATCACAGCACCTTAGTCTCATCCACAAACTGGAGCACAGAAGGGTTGTTGATGTCCGGGTTGTCGGAGTGGATGGAGGTCATCCTCATCAGTGCCGTGTCGGTATCGTTGAGCGTCTCCACGTACTTGTGCATGGTGCTGTAGTAGTGGTCGCTGGTGCTGAAGCTGTACAAGGCTGACACCTTCTTCCACGCGTTGTTGGAGGGAGTGACCATGTGTTTGGGAGGCGTCTGCGTGAAGAAGCTCTTCAGGTTCCTCTCTGCGAGCTCCTTGGCGTGGTTGGAGGAGTAGGACTCCAGGAGCTGGCCCTCTGCTTGGCTGTAGGACATCCAGAACTTCAGCTGCAGGTAGCTGATGGGGGACCTGCATCTCGCCAGACATGTCAGGAAGAGGTTGGACAGCATCATGGAGGCAATAAGAAGCCAGCCAAGGATCTGGAACCAGCAGTTAAACGCATTGTTTACTTCTGATGTTATGTTTTTACCTCAGATATTAAGCCCAAGTCAACTTTGACTTCCTTCTTATCCTGACTGGCCTCTCTCTTCAAAACATTGCGCGTCCAATACCGTAGTCACCACCATGCAAATGAATTGTCCTCCATCCATACAGTATATTTAATTACATAATAATTATAGTAATACTACTAGACTATTTACTCTAGAATTATTAATAAGCATTACTAATTGCTCACATTAATTCCATTGGCCTTTACATTCACTTGTAGAGTAAAAGTAATCTCTTTCTCACCTGAGACTCGGCGCGCAGGGTATTCATAATTTCAATACTGGTGCTTTTCCCACTTTCACATGGAAACTTGTACAGTTCCTCCTGGCACTTCTGGTCACCACATAGGTGATCTTTATATACGGTCACATTGACGCCTGTCATGGCGCATTGGAAGTAATTACCGGTGAGTAAAGCAACTGCTATCCAGCTAGAAGGCGCAACCATCGCCGCGGTGGAGATCTGGAAGAGGGTGTATCCAAATGCAATAAGTGTCCTTGGGCGACATAATGCTCTGCGATGACACATTCCTGTTAGCAGTTTCCACGTCTTTTTACTCAAGATGTAGCCCAACACCAAAAGTGCCAAGGCTGGTACCAACAAAAACACCAAGCCGTATAAAAGGTTCCATTGGTTGCAAGGACACTTGAACACGACCGTAGAGAAGATCTGTTCTCCGCACGCAGTCACCAAAACAACCAAGCCGAATCCAAGGTTTGTCTGTTTCTCAGCGATGTTGAGAACTGTTTTGAACTTGTCCATGTCTTCTTGAATCTCGTCAATCGAAGACAATGTCACGAGTGTTTCTGTTTCATAAAATGTTCACGGTCTCGTTTCCTCTTTCTTTTTCTGTTGTTTCTTACAGCCTATATCCACCCACCCCCCTCTTTTCCCTCAGGTATCATGTATCGAGCAATGCTAGAGTCTCGACTTATTTATAAAAAAGGACATTGACTCTGCACGTACAATGGAAGGCTGGCTTAACCCACAGTACCACTTGTTTATTTCGTTTAATATAAAATAATACGTATATGTTGTATATTTCATCATTGTGTTAAAAGCACGGTCATGATGTTGTCTTATCCATAGGTCGTATCACGTTTAAATATACCTGGCTGTACGGTAGCATATTATATTCAACTATTCTCCAAACCAGTTTGGGGCGCTATAGTAAAAGAACCGGAGCAATCCAACTGTCACTTGGTGAAGAAGAAGAGTCTGTTGTAGAGCGGACAGATTTCGAAGCAACCTCCCGTGTCAAACTGTCGGATTTAAGTGTCGAACTACATTTTATGCTTTTCTCTCACTGGTTAACATCGTTGCAAAATATTGCATCCATAATACAAATCGAGTTGTGTACACGTCATAGAAAATCTCGCAGAGATGGCAGAAAATACAGGTGAGTGTCACAGCTAACGTTAGCCGGCTACTCAACGGTACAAGCTAGCTGCTGATGTCGTGCCGAATCGTTCCCATCTTCTAAATAGAAATGTATTGCATAGATATTATAAACGTGCCCCGCCACCTAGTTTAGTGTAGTAATATTGAAACATTAGAATATAATTGTTACTCTGAATCTGCAAAACGAGTTTGTTTTGCCTAAAACTAGCAGTACTGTTATAGTAAATAAAGGAACAGTTTTGGTCGGGGGACGTTTTCTGCACGGCAGTTTATCATGCCAACAATGATGCTACAATCGCTTGGATGTCGTAACGTTACGTTTTAAATGCCAAATCGTGTCAGCTTTGAGACATTTGTTAAGATGTCTAATCTATTAGCAGTTTGTCCAAACAATGGGAACATATGGCGTTTTTCAAATGGCGATGATCTGCTGAGGTGCCGTAGCCGATACGTTAAGACAATATCACATAACCTTTGGTTATATACACCTTTATTTAACCAGGTCTTATTGAGATTGAAATCTCTTTTCCAAGAGCGACCTGGCCAAGAGGGCATCTTAAAACGTCAACATACAACATTTAAACACACAATGTCCACCATTCAATTACAGCACCACAATAAATGAATTCAATTAGACTTGAAGCAATTGCAATCATTGTCCCTATTCACATCCCCTAAAAGAAATATAAATGAAATCAATTCACTCAGTCATTCTGTATATCATTCCAGGCAGTTGTGACCATACTTAAAAGCTTTCTTGCTCAACTCCGTACACAACCCGGGAACAGACAATTGATTTGGTTGAATACCTTTAAAAAATAAACATTTTTTCCAGATCAAAATGAGTTGAAGCATGACCATTCTGCATCTCCTGGAATAGCAGATGAAGAGAGAGGACTGGCAGCAAGTGCTTATGAAGCATTTCGGGTAAATATCTCTGCCACTTAATAGTCCTCAACGTGTTGCCCCACTTATTCATATTCCAGACTAGTAGATGGCGTTTTGTTGTTTGTTCCATGCAGACAGGGAGGTATGATGAGTCGCTTAAACAGCTGGACACCCTTCAAGAGATGAACAAAGATGACTACAAGGTTGCACTGAATAAAGCTATAGCAGAATTTTACAAAAGTGGACAGACTACTACAGGGAACTTGAAGCAGACACTCATGGCGATGAAGAATCAGGTAACTGTGGTGTTTTTTTATCGCTGGCTCCAGTGTAAACACCATATACTAATCATCACAGTGGGTTTTGACAGAGAATTTACATACATGGGTAATCTTTCCAGGTTCACACACCAGTGGAGGAAATTGATGGCTTGGATGACGTTGAAAATAGTCTGTTGTACTACAATCAAGCTATCATCCACTATCACATGAGACAGTACTCTGAAGCAATTACCATAGGAGAGAAACTCTACCAGTTTCTGGAACCATTTGGTATGCATTGTTCAAATCAAAAAACAAATAGGTCTATAT
>JAODOY010009375.1:0-29611 GCA_025399855.1 Forbesichthys papilliferus | reverse complement strand
CAGCATAAAAGTCAGAGGCATTGTCAGTATGCATGTTAAAATCACCTAAAATAAGAACTTTGTTAAAATTTGTGTGGTAATGGTAATGTTGATAAAAGAATGCGTGACCACTGCCCATTACATTGATAATAAATTGTTGTTTCTTCGACTAATATCAACTCCTTGGGTTTTGCTGCATACATTTAGTACGTGATAACTTAAAAATGTACTTAATTAATGGAAAGGAATGACATGAACTTGAGCAGAGTGTAGTTTTTGAAACCGAGTGTCCTTCGTTTGATTTGAATTTCACATATCTGGCAGTAAAAGTATCTAAGTGTGTGGTGTACATATTTTCACTTTAATACAATTTATAGAGATCTTGGAATGCTTTGTTCCCATTTGCTGCCAACACAAGCACCGGTGATTATAAAGCAACTTTCGGTTTTGGCAAAGATGGTGACTGCACAGTGGACGGAGATCAGAAAGAGGAGCACGGAATATTCTGGACTAGAAAGGAATACATATTGTGCAGATAATTGTCACAGTTGACATGCAGGCATTAGTGTCAGCATAACTTGACAGGGCAGACTAAATGTGGCCTGTTAAATTACAGTTAAAATAAAGTTAGTTCATGCAGCACAAATGTTGTTATATTTGTATGTCATGTATTCCTTTCTAACTAATTAGATGACATGTGCTTTGTTGACCAAGCTTGCTTAGCGGTTCAGATATACTGACCTATGGCAACTGCTTTTTCTCCACCAAGTCCCAGATTCGGTCAGGTTAATGAGCATCAGATTTGATGAGGCACATCCCTAAACCTTGTTAAACAATGTGCAGATGACGCACACAAAGCTTGGCTGGACCAGTACGAATTAGTTTGTGTTCCAACTGACATGCACAGCAAGATAACTCAAGCGTAACATATTGTTAATCAATGACAGACAATGTCATAATTTGCAACTGCCAACTGCTGTATAACATCTGTGTAGTGCATTTAGTATGTTAAAGACTTTTTAAAATTGGATTTAAAAGGGCTGGACTAATTTTGACATGCCATTTAGCCAGTGACGGCTCCTGCCAATTATCTGAGGGTGAGCCATTGTTTTGGTGACCCATTCAATAGCATATGAAAATTCAAGGCATCTAAGTAAATTATTCTAGAGAAAGCTTGTCGATCAAAACAAAATAACCCTTCCGTGAGAAGCTCTGCCCATCACACACTGAAAACACATTTCAAAGGCTAGGATATTGTTGTGTGGTCTGCACCACTTTGTTAGTGTTGCTATTTACAGAGCCAGGGCTGTGTAGCCTTCAAACATCACATTTGATCCAGCACAAAGAACAGGCAGCCTGCAGGGAGCGGTGCGGCGGTGGGAATATTTTGAGGAAGCAAAGTGATATAAATAAGATTGAGTTGGGGGAATGAGAGGATGAGAGAGCGCCCGGGACTTGCACACGCCTGCCGGTGCCACTGCAAACTGCCCACCACCCGTATAGTACGCGCCCTCATAACACGCTGCCGCTGACATGCCACTTAACGGACAGTAAATAGGCTACTATATGATAAATAACCTAAACCAAATCATTCACAAACTCGGCCCAATCAGCGTTGGTTAGTGAGATGACGTTGAAGTCAAGGGTGTTTCGAAATGGTGGTAGAACGATAAAGCTTTAACTTGGCTATTTGTCACATTGCATTGTAGCCTACAGTTTCTTCTTTTAGCGCTTCTTGTCACCTCACATACCACTAACCTACCCCATAGATGGTAACATATAGGCTAGACAAGCAGAGATGTATGCTTTACATTTGAATCAATACAATGTCTTAGAGCTTGCATTATGGAAAAAAAGATTTTTAACATGAACATCTATGAGAGCGATCGGGATGATTTACCGCCATGCTGAAATCGCCAAAGGGGCGGGAGGCTATACGCAGGCTACTCCATGGAACATTGGACGCTGGTTGGATTAAGATATTTAGAGGCAGGACAGTTACAGCTAGCACTGTGGTAAAGATTGAAATTTCCGCCTCCCTCATTCTCCCTTTGATGGTGTGTTGCAGATCGGACTAAGGAGCAAAACGTCCCCTGCATTCAGCCACAGTCATTGTGTAAACAATAAAAAAGAGATGTTGGTCTCAGGTATGAACCAATTCCTGGATTGTTACCAATCGTCCTATTCGCACTCATGTCGCCAATCGAGTTCGTGCATGAAAAGAAATACACCACCAACTGTGGATCTCAACATTCAGCTCAAGGGCAGAGAAGGTCTGTCCAAAATGGCAGTTTAAAGTGTGATTGTTTTAGGAAACTAAACAAGGTGTAATTGATGTACTGTGCGGTTTAGACCAGCTAATGTTCAAAGCACATCCTGGTTGCTATGGGAGATACTGTACAAGTAGCAGATGGCTATTAGCACAGATGCTCCCGACTGCTAACGGGATTGTTCTGCAAAATGGTTTATACTTTACAGTTATGGGATTTAAATGATCTTCTTTTTTTTTTCTTTAAATCTGAGACACATGAAACCCATTTAGCGTCATCACTGCTATTAATGATATGCTCTACACATTACTAAATGCATATTCTAATGTTGAAAAGTCACTCAGAAATGTTGCAGGTAATCACAGTGAGATCATGGTAATGCATTTGTATCTCACAACAGAACAGCATTCAATGCTACATTGAAGGCCATACAATGTGTCATTAGGCCTACTCCTTGGGGAATATAACATACATTTGACTAATTATTTGAACTTCTGAAGAATTATTTACACCAGTGTTCACATGTCTCATTTATTCAGCCGTAATTAAACGTTTCCCTTTGTGTATATAAAAAGACAACAGCAAAATGTACTTTCAAGGTTTCGATGAATGTGTCGAGGTGACAAAGGTTTAGAGAGCGGGAAAAAACCAGAGATGGATAAAGTCTAAGAGGCAGCGCGACAGAGCAAATATGAAAAAAAGGGGAGAAGACACAGGAAGTCGACAAAGGGGAGGCAATCATCAAAATGCTAATGCTATACAGTATGGGATATTTACCACAGAGTATTAATGCGGTATAAATCAAGTTCTTTGTCCCATGCACCATCATCCAGGCCCCGTTGGACTCCAATAAATCGTCCATTAGAAGCTGATGTGACCTGAATAGTAGCTCATACATTGGTAATCGGGCTCCTTTGCCAGCGGAAGAGCCAGACAACACTTAAAACATTTATTAACATGTCACCTAAATAATGATAGTGAATAAGAGGCGATATACAGCAAATGCTGGACATGGATCGTGATTGATATAGGTTTTGTTACTTTAAGACATCCACATCAGGTAGCAATGATTAGGTTGGACCTGTTTGTTATCTTTAAACACTCATAGATTGCCCTTGACAAACTTTTGGGGGATTCTCAAATCACATCTTGATTGTCATGGGTCAATTATAGGTTAGCATTTCTAGACGTCAATATTGTAAGGTGCTAGTGTTGCCAGCTTTTTTCCAATTATCTAGCAACAGGTTGCTAAATGATGTCATGCACTCATTTGCATAGCAATTACATAATTGCATACATACATTTACATAATGTGTGTCAATTGCGGAAAGATTAATAAATTGAAAAATCCTCAACAAAACATTTAAATGCATGAGCGTAAATTGGGCTTAGTGCAACTCTTTCTTGCACTTCGAAAAGAGCAGAGAAAGTTTTTGAGTGAGAGCATCAGTGTAACCATAGAAACCCAGTACAACTGAACTTCTGCTCCTGCGGCGAGCTGCCTTCCACAAACACCTATACAAGGCTTACTGACTGCCTGAGCAGTGCGCAAGAGGTGCAGCATGCCTTTTTCCTGATTGTCTGAATAAGTCAGTAAATTAGTCGCTAGGTGCTTTTTTGAAATGAAGTCACTAAGCGAGTCTAGAAAGTTGCAAAATCTAGTGATAAAGTCGTCAAGTTGTTAACACTCTATGTCACATTGTCTAACCGCCTTTTTTTCTCCTTGTTTCTAGATCAGAACATGGTTTCATCATTTGGAATGTGATCCACTGGATTTGTAAGGAGCCTTGCTGAGAAAAGAAAATAGAGGACGCACACACACCTTACATTAAGGTAAATAATGGATCTCTCAAGTTTTCATGCAACATGTCTGACATGTTTTCTAAATTCTATAAAAATGTCATGTATTATATAGATACAGCATATAATACATTTTACATTATTACAAGTAATGGATTGTTTAAGGGTGCGGTCACACAAACGCAAAATACATTTTCGCCTCCCAATCAGATCCAGTCTATACGAGCGAAGGTGCAAATAAAACATTTGCTTCCTGTGGCGACATAATTTCACATCTTCATTCTGTCTAGAGTTTAACACTGAACATTGCCCTGAATACGCAGCCTCAAACAACCCTGCAGTTGGTTATAGTTTTCTAAGCGAGGCAGGATGGAATGGATGAGGCTTTGATTATGAATTTCGCATCGGAAGGTGATGATCCGTCACATGCTGCAGTTTGTAATTTGCGTGTGTGTGAACGCAGCCTAACTCTTCCTCATTGTGGTTAACTGGCATAATTTATTTTGCACACTGCCACCTACTGGTGTAGTTATGTCATATATTATAGTATTATTTGCTTTGGGACGCGCGGACTGGACTGTATGTGTGACGTGGACCTCCGCGTTCAGAGAATAATACTTGGGCCTTTATTTACAATACCTTACTTACTGCTTGACAAGCATCTGGGCTCAGTGTGAGTTTCCGTGGAGCCTTTGGTGCTTTGAAATGGAACTACCGGGTCTCATAAACCAGGATGAGAAGGCCTCATAGAATGTATGCATATGCAACGGTGTAAGATTAATTACTACACAGCATTGTAATAAAGAGGATCCGCAGAGGCCAATTGGGCTTGTATCCTTTGAGTGCAGGAGGTTGTTCATGGGGAAAAAAGTGATTCAGGATAGGTGCTCATCTTAATATGCAAATCAGTGGGACATTACCGGTAAGCTTTTAATTTGTGCCGTCGGTGGCAAGGCTGTTTTTTTTTTTTTGGGGGTCTGTA
This sequence comes from Forbesichthys papilliferus, assembly GCA_025399855.1. Lineage (NCBI taxonomy): Eukaryota > Metazoa > Chordata > Actinopteri > Percopsiformes > Amblyopsidae > Forbesichthys > Forbesichthys papilliferus. The sequence goes on along the minus strand of JAODOY010009375.1, from coordinate 24,580 downwards.
ACCACGCGTATCCACCAAGCGTGTTTGGATTTCATTCCTTCATGCAAATGATGTTTTGGGTGCAATCATGCAAAAGCGCAGCTGGCGTCCATTTCTCTGGCTGCACTCCTCGCCTGCCCTTTCCCCAACTGAACCTCCGCCCACACTTCAACTCTATCACCGTCGGTGTCTTTAATTAAAAAATAAATAAATCACTTAGCCGTAGTATCTATCTCCTATGGTTCTTTTGTTGTTGTTGTTGTTGCTGTATTTCTTCTTGGTCTCTCTTCGGTTCCGTTCCGTCGTCCATCCATCTCTCTGAATCACTTTATTACCTCACCGGTGTGAATAAGGGCAGCTCCGCGCTGCCTCCTGTGGTGGATGGTGTTCAATTAGGGAAATTGTCGGTTACTGGCATATGTGATTTGCATGCGGACGCTGTCCACCCCCCCTCCCCCATCTGCTCCAGCCCATCCCCTATATGTCCTTCCATAACCAGTCATCCTCCAAACCCACTCCTCTCCTGTGCTCCTTTAGGCTATGCATATGTTGTTTGTTGTTTAAGCATACTGCATGCCCCGACAATGTTTCCATTTCACTTAGCGCTGTTTATATGTTTTTATTTGTTTCATTCCATTCAGATACGTCAATGTATTCACTGGCACGATGGCTATCTGTTGGGATTTGGGAAACAATATGTGCACTCGCATTCACAGCAGATACAGATGATGATCAGTAATGCCCAGGAGCTGTGAATTAACCCCCTCCCAGCAACCTAACAGTCGTTCCGAGATGTTGTGTGTGTGTGTATGTATAAAGGACAAAGACGAGTTGCTGACTTTACAGTATTGTCCACGTTTTCCTCCAGGTGAAAATTGAAATGTGTTGTCATTTGAATAACATTGAGAGCAGTGGGTGGTAGTTTCCATAGAGCTGACTTGTGCTTTTCCCCCCAGATAGGACACGTAAATCTGGCTTAGATAAAATGCCCTTCAGTCCTGCCTTGGAAGATTTTAGGGATTTATCATCCTAAACCACTGCATTCTGCCAGATTTCATGCTGTGTCCCTGTGTACTGGTTCAACTGAGAATGCAAATTGCGTTAACGAGAAAATACTGCAATGTGTCCCGACGTGAAATTTAGACCTTGACTTGATGTACCTTCTGTGGCCTAATATGTGTTCACTTTGTATTAAATCTAACCAGCAAAAAGTGTCAAAGGACCGAGCCAGATATATTACCTAGCTTCCAGGCACGATTCTCTAATGATTCTAGGAATGACGTAGTTAGCTGTGACATTCCGGAGAAATTTAGGAAGCCATTTGTTTTCAAGCTGAAGTCAAGGCTGAAGTTTTGGTCTGATACGACCATTAGTCTGATACGATTGGTAGTGCTTTGTGTTTTGGCTTCTGCTTTACACCTACCCAGAATGCTTTGCATATCAGACATGGCTTCCCATAGCATCGGCAGATCAAGGTCTGTTTGACCACAATGGCTAGTGATGGCTCAGCAGAGCCAGGATTTGGTTCTGTTATCTTTAAGCGCTCCCTTTTGTTTTCATAGATCCTGCCCAAACATCACCAACAGATGCAAAATGACTCGTTTGAATGGAAAGGGAGGGGAAACCCGCCAGTCAGTGTCAGCAGAACTCCTGTATTTGAATCCGGGCCAAACCTAGTTGACTTTGCAAGTCTCTGTTGTTTTTCGCTGTTACCTGTGGTGCAAGTATTCAGCAGCAGAGCATCCAAAGACGTGATAGCACTGTGTCTTGCAAAGCATAAAAGGCCTCTAAATGACAGAATTACCTAAAAGACACAGATACATTGATGTTTTTTCTTCTTTTTTTTAAAGAACAGCGCACTTTGGCGGTCGGCGCGAATTGCATTTGTCTCGACAATCCGCGGGTGGGCGAAGTGTATTTGCTCAGGCACGTTTGCGGTCATCTCTGTCACAGCGGGAGAAAAGGTCCTCGCGGAGGTGTGTGAAGTCTCCCGCCGTTCGAGCCAGCATGGAAATGTCACCTAGTCATCTAATTTGCACTCTCGCATTTGTCACTGAAATATGATTTATGTGTGACAAATGTTGAGGTAGAGAACGTCCTATCTAAATATTTATCTAGTCTAGGCTGTGTTTGCTATGTTCATTTAATTTTGCTCTCATATCATTACGCAGTGCATTCATTTAAGGCATGTGTGTACGCAGCCGCCCTTTGTTTGAGTTGATTGTTTGTAGCGAAGTCGAGATAATGCTCCTATTGATAAAAACGTTGTTGACTTTCTCCACACCTTTCCCCGCTATCCATCCATTCGCAATCTTGTTTTCCCCCCGGGTGGTGGTCATGCTTGCCCAATAACGAGGCGTGTGCAGGTAGCATACGGCATGTGTTGTGAAGTATACTGTGCGTGTGTCTAGCTATGCATTCTGCAGTGTTTGCCGAGGCACCGCTGTTCCGTTCAGCTTCTTAATCCCCCCCCCGCCCTCCGTCAGCAAACACCACAAGCTGCATATGCCATCAGCTGCCTGCTGCCGTATTCTACTGGACTGCATTATCATGTAAGCAGTTGGTTGCTTTCTTCACTGTTTTGTTTATGCGCGCACACACACACACTTGTCTTTGTTACCCTCCTCAACAATCACAGGAGGCTGTTCAGGTTGAAGGTTCGCCCTCCCCTCCCACTGCGACGTCTCCATGGTATGACAGAGAAAGGGAAGGGGCAGGGCACTTTGGATTAAGCTGCTTTGGCATTGGGGAGGGAGTTAGGATAAATGCCTTTCTTGTGGTTTGGCCCGCTTTTCTTCTGATACCCGTCATGACAGGTTGAGCGTCACCAAAACAAACAGAACACGCACAGCAGTTCTTGGAGGATTCACATTGTTCTGTTATTGTCCGTCATTCCATGGTCTCTCTGTCTGTCTGTCTGGGTCTCTGTCTTCATCTCTCTCTCTCTCTCTCTCTCTCTCTCTCTCTCTCTCTCTCTCTCTCTCTCTCTCTCTCTCTCTCTCCCTGCTATTCCCTGAGCTTGCACCATTTATTCTAATAGAAATGAACAGCATGATCTGTTGTTGCCGATTAAATTCAAGTGCCCATCATACCGCCGGGGCCTCACTGATATTACATCATTTGACAGAAATATCCTGAGCAGCTATGGCCCAAATACAAACCGCGCTGTCGCTACAGGAGCTCTCAGGCCCGGGCTAGATTGTGTAAATGGATACGGCACGTTGCCTAATGTCCAGTGTGCTCCACACACCCTGCACTCTTAAGTATTGTGGAAACCGTCCAACACATTACAATGATTTAGTTTTAATGTACAAAGGCACCTAATGACTCCAGGAGGTTTTCCACACTTTTTAATGTTTTCGGTTGAAGCTGCGTGCATTCCCTGAACTTCCAGCACGCTTTGTCCAAGCAAGGTGTGTATGCACACTGTGTGGCTCTAATCGGGTGGGTTCGATGTGCCGATGTGTCGATGTGCGGGTAGGCTTTACCGGGTAGCCAACAATCTCCTAGGACATAAAAGGGGGAGAGGAAGTGATTACCGCTAGTCTTTTATTATTATTTTTTTTAAATAGAGGATTGCTCTACCTTGTTCTTTTGTTAGCTTTACTCATTAGCTCCTCTCGCTCATCCACGACAAGCCAGGCCATCATTAAAACTGGATATATCCTTTGAAAGCACTCCGTCATCCTCACTGACTGAGACCCTTACACCCGCTCTGGATTTTATGACTTCACTTTTTGGCAGGTTTGCAAGGGCCGGCCTGAACATAACAAAAAAGAAAAAGTTGATATTATTGCATGCACCTATTTTGAGTTGACGCAAAAGAGGCTACCTTTTCCCTCCTCTCGTTTGGTTAGCACCTGTGAAATCGATGTCCCTGGGCGCCCGTGGAACAATAACCGATGCTCTAGAGCTGGGCGTCAGGGCACTGGAGCGGCTGACAAGCGGCAGTACACACTGAGGTAATCAGAAGTTGTCAAATGTGAAGGGCCCTCCACTACGAGTGAAGGGCAACTCAGTCTCCCCCCCCTTCCCCCATAAATTGAGCTGCGGTGTCGATGTGGTCATAGTCCCCCGAAGGGAAGCAGCTCGATCCTTGCACTGTGTTTGGTGACAGAATGAGTATATTATATATCTGTGGAAGTACATGTTGTCAGTTACTGGCCTAGTGCAACACTTGCATGCAACATTGCAGGGTTTGATGGAGCGTGTACCGTTGTGTTGGATAGTTTAGAATAGCAATGTATTTCAATCATTGTGTTTCAATGCATACAACGCATTAGTCCTTTTCCGTGGGAAACGTTCACCTTTTTTTAACAAGCACATCTGGAGAAATGATGGGACACTTGCATCTGGCTGCCTTGACGGGAACAGAGTGGTCTGCTCTTGTCCTTCCAGTCTGCGTCTAAATCCCCCCGGGTCTCATAGTACCCGTCTGTCCACGTTTTTTTTTTTTCCTTTTTTTTTTTTTAATGGCAGCTCTAAACCGCAGACAGGGGCCGCAATCTGCTTCAGACCTGCCTCAGAATTTATTTACAGCCCTGGCCAAGCAATAAAGTCGAGAATTTATGGCTAACTTTTTAATTAGAAATAATGTCTTGTATAGCTGAAGTGACGGATGGTTTAATCAATATATAGACTGTGACCGAGCCGATGATGCCAGTCACAATTGACGGGATCGCGGAGTAGCCTAACTTCTTGCTTTGTCTGTCAAGGAAATATGTTGTGCTTTGTGGACACGATGGGGATACTGTGAGCAATCTCTCTTTGCCTTCACTGCATTTATCCTTTTTGTCTTTTTTGTTATCCAGCCAGATGGAAATCAGCATCATGTCGCCCTTTATTTTAGAGACAATTATGTTACCACAGTGAAACCCCCCTTCTTTGTGTTGCACTTGTACTGAGTTGGAGATGAATTGCAGAAGGTGGGGTTTCTGTTGATTGCATCCGAAAGGCTTGAGGGTTGAAATGCACATGTGCCTTTTATTGTAGGAGAAAGTCGCCCGAAAGGATTTAAGGATAACTGAATTACGCAGTCCACTTCCTCACGATACGGGTCATTAACACAACTGATAGGTCAGCTGACTTGCCATATTGCAATATTGATTTGAACAATTGCGGCCCAAGGTGCAGTCTACAGAATCGGGTATTGACCGTAAATCGTTAGGCTTCCAACATAAATGAAATGGGTAATTTTATGGTCCGAGGACATACTTTGCACTTGGGAAATGATATTGGTAAGCATGCAGTTACAATACATCTTCAGCAAGCTTTCCATGTTGTCTCTGAACTGCTCTGAGGTCAGAGCTCAAGGTTGTACTAGTAGAGAGGAAAATGCCTGTTGCCAGGCAGAACTTGCCATTTGTGGAATGAGCTACCGTTCGGATACAGTACACTTTTCTTTTTTTTTTTTTTTTGGTAAGGCTATAAATATGTCTTTCTGCATGACCTAATCCTGTTAGAGCAATGCAAATCAATATTAATTTAACAGAGAACATCAGAAAATGGAACATAAAAGCAATGGATGCTAACCAGAGCCCAAAAAAAGATACAAGATAGTTTGGTTCCCAATTTATTTTCATTAATTTAAAAAAAATAAATGTATACATAAAAAGCACACATTTTGGCATGAATCCATAAAATATCAAAGTTAAGTTGTGTGATAAATATACCTTCTGTCACTGGGAATACATGATGACCTTCCTGAACTAAACATCTTTATTCTCTAGCTGCTAGATACATACAATAGCCACGGCGGTGTTTCAATATATTGGCGATAATACTGTACATAGCTCATCTGTGATGTGGTAGTTTCTAGGGGTGTAACGGTTCACCAAATCCACAGTTCGGTTCATATCTTGGTTTATGAGCAACAGTTTTTTTTGTTCTGTTTTTTGTTTTTTGTGGTATGATATGGGATTTTCTTCTGGCCTTGATTAAATTCTGTAGAATAGTCTTCTTTTTCTATACTTTCTGCCACTTGATGGCACACTAGTTCCAGCTTCTAAGCCAAACAAGGACACTGTTCTTGTTTCCGCCCACACATGCCCACTATGCTGTAGCACCAGCACTAGGTAAACCAAGAAATAAAGATGAGATCGGATTACTTTAATTACAACACCTTGCTAAGGACAATACTCCACTATATCCTTAACATAGAAAATAGTAATTGGTTGCTGCTGTATTCATGTTTAAAATAGACACTTAAAAATATATTTGGAATACTTAGAAGAAAATTATAGCTTCATTGCTACAAGTTACAAAATGCAAGCAGGTGATTGAACAGTTTGGGACCACATTATGGTAAAACGGACAGTGGCCAGAGACTGAAAAATGATCTGTAAAGTTTTGGACAGTTTTCATACCTTGGCGGACATCATGGATATTGTATTGACACACATCTCGATAGAAGAAAGGTAACTGCTGCGTCATGCCTAACCCACAACACAACACAGTATTTATGTGTGTGTGCGCTGCGCGTCCTATCATTTTGCTGAGAAATGACACATTGATGCTTCTAAATAAAGTTTGATATTCCACATTATTTCGTTTGAGTAAAGAAGCGAAGGCAATAGACCCGTTGCTATAATCCGACATTAGGTTAATTCCATGAATAAGAACACATGCATTCTATAAATCGCTTTGTTTTGTTTTTTGACAACATATAATCTAGTGTTGAGCTAAATGTGAAATGGAAATTGTAGTTCAATTACAGTAGCAACGTATACTAGAGCTCAACAGGCTGCATCTGTAGCAGGTTGGGTGTGTGTCTGTGTGCGGACCGCAGTTCTGTCTTCCTGAACCGCGACACAAAACCGTGGACGTTTGTATCTCTGTTTCGGTTTCAGATCCGTTACACCCATACTCCTTTCAGATAATACCAGCCCTCTGATATCATTCCGCCTCTAAAACCACTTCCATGTGTAATTTACATAGGCCTCAAACTCATTTAATTTCAGGTCTCAAGGTTAACGTAGGATCCTGCCTGAATAGTCATACTACTCCTCCTCCACTCCCAATACATTGTTGCATTGATTTAATAATGTCTCGTGAAGTGCTGACGTGAGCATATTAGGGTCATAGTGGGGTCCTGAAGCACACAGGGTACCCACCTACAGTACCTGAGGCAGAGCACTAATATACGGGGATAATAATCTTATCCCCGCGCACATGCACACACACCAACATAGTGTCCCATGTGTCTCTCCTTCCGCGCCTCTACCCCAGCGTGCGTGCGCACACACACGCACGCACGCACACACACACACACACACACAAAACCTTCCTTTCTCATTGGTTAGTGTTGCATTCACTGCCCCGGGGCAGGTAGGCTTTAGTAATGACTTCGTGCTTTGTTTTCATGGTCCGCGGACGTCGAAAATGCATGAATGCCATCGCGCTGAGCCCCCCATTCCCTCACCCAGTCAATGGTTATCTGTTCGGCGGTGTTTCAAAGTATCGCTGGTGCGTCCCACCTGACCGGTCTCTCTGTAACTCCTGACCTGGGCTTGTGCTCCCCTCACCCCCATGCCCCCCCTCCTCCACCTAAAGCCCATCTCCTTATACGGTTATCTGCCTCCTTTGTGCAACCTAAGCTCGTAGATAAGAGCAGCCTATACCGCTCATGTCCGCCTGGCTCATTCTTGCTCATTCATCGGGGGGGGAATGCACCAGCTCATGTCGGAGGCCGCAGGTGGATGGCGTGGCCACGCCCCTCCCCTGCCCTGTCTCTCCTAAAGCAAACACAGGCATAGTTTAGTCACCTTCCTGAGCTGCTAGGGGGGGTTCTAATGCGGGAAATGGGTGTGAAACACACTGTTGTCAGGTGTGACGCCATTGGTGGAGATTAGCCGTCTTTTGTCTCCCCGTTTGTTTGCCTTCTCGTCACTCCCAGTGGACAGACAGACGGACAGACTGACAGGTGGCCGTGTTCATAATTAAGCAGATCTGCCAAGACAACCGATGGCAGTGAGCCAGCAGGACGCCATCTGCAGGGCGCGTCCCAAACGCCTAGCCTCCGGCTGGGCTTGAAGAGCGAGGGAAGAGGGTTCCTTGGAACAACAAGGGGTGTTGCTGGTAGTGACGCGCCACACACCTTTATAGGGTGCGTGGCGGACTGCGGGGCGTGTTCAAGGTGGGAGCAGGTGTAAACAGACGCGGGGTTAATGCGTGATGGATACGTGGCTTGGCCCTGTAATCTGGTCTGGGTCACAGTCTCCCGTGATCTCTGTTCCTAGCGGTCTATTAGGTGTTAGGACGAGGTGTGACCCCCGGGAATAGTCTCCATGGTCGGACTAATGAACACCTGGTGGTGAACAGGTAAAAAAAAAAAAAAACACAAATCTGTTTTAGCCAGATAACACTTTGCAGTTGAACACGGGCATCTTTCCGTGCATTTTAATATATATACAATTATTAATTCAAATTGGGTTTTAAATTATACAGCAGTAAGGTGTAGAGAGGATGGCATACCCGCAAGACAAATTGGATTCAGACGTTTATACATGACCTGTGGTCTGAGATACTTCACTGAGCGGTGCACAGATTTGAAGTCAATGCTAATGTAGTGTAATGCAATGGATAAAACTCAATTTCAGATTACATTGTGTGAAAGCATTGCTACTAATAGAGGGTTAGTATATAGCGATATATATGCTACAATATATGTATGCACAACTGTATGTATTGGTCTTCTAAAATCTAATTGAATCTATTGAAATAAAAGCCACTTAAAAGTAAAAAAACAAAAACAAAACATACTGTACATTTGACAGCAAAATAGATTGCGGGTAAACAAGATTTTCTGAATAACTGTAGACAATTCAATTAGTTTTTGAGCTCATAGTAATACATTGCTCTCTAAAATGATACTATTATCTGAGAGACTAAGCAAAGCACTGTTGGAGGTGACCTAATTAGTTGCTAATTAAAAACATTACTCTCATTACTTTTCCAATTGAACTCTCCACACATGTATACAGTACACGTATCTTTATTTCTTATCATTTAACTGCGATGGTGAAGCTTTCATCGCGTGCTCACATTTTTGCCTCGTCTTCCCCAGCGTGATCATTTGGCACAGCACTTTGTTTCAGATTGTTGAATTGTTCCACCCTTCCACCCTGAGCGAACGAGGCTGCGAATACATCTGCTCACAAGCCACATTATCTCATCAGCTGCCGTAACAGGTCGCAGTGCAGTACAGGAGTTGGCCCGCCCCTTCCCCCACCACCCCCATGGGTTGCTGGCAGTTGGAACGTTCCGGCGCATGCACACGCACGCACACACACACACACACACACACACACACACACAGAGAGTCCCTAGATGCAGTCTGGCAGGCATAGTGCATCATCTTTCCGTCACAGGTGGGGGAAATCAAACAGCGGGATTGGCAGTCCAAAGGTGGTATCCACCTCACGGTTGACTGAGGTGTTTGGCTCACGTCCGTTGGAAAATGTAGAAATATCACTTTATTTTCCCTCCTCCGATGCAGACGGACATTTTTCTTTTCGTACCCCCCTCTGGAAGGAGATCAACACTATTGAAACGGTTGATTCCACTGCCCAGAGACTGTGAGGTGTCTGTCTTATATATGCTTTGGTGTCCTGGTACTGGTTGCTTGTTTGTTTGCACGTCGCTGCCGCTGCAGCTCGCCGTCTGCCGTGGTCATCTGGGTTTGTATGTGACCGTCGCCGGAGCTGTTGATCAAAGGCGGCAGATGTTCTCCCCTCTATGTGCGATCCTCGGTTAGAGCTATTCTTTACCGGCTTCAGCTAATGGCCCTCGCCAGTGTCATACGCTGGGATCGTTTTCCTTTCCCCTCCCTTTCCCTTTTCTGTTGTTGTTGCTTTGTGCACTCGGAACGCAGGGATGCGCTGTGAACGCCAGGGATATCTTGTTTCCCTCATTGTGCTCCTCTGCGGAATTCTGGCCGGAGGAATCTCTCTCACAGTAATTGGGTGTGAATGAAACACTAAGCCTATTGTCTTCGGTGCGGCCTTGAATTTGAGGCTAGCCGATGAACAAGCCCAGACTGAAGGCAGTACGGCGAGAGAGAGAGAGATGGAGAGGGAGAGAGAGGGAGAGAGAGAGAGAGATGGAGAGATGGAGAAGAGATAGAAGAGAGATAGATGGAGAAGAGAAAAGAGACAGAGAGGGGGAGAGGTAGAGGGAGGGAGAGGTAGAGAGAGAGAGATAGATGGAGAAGAGATAGAGACAGAAAGTGAGAACATTGAAGGAGAAGAGCGCTGCACAGTGGTAGCGGGGGGGAATGTAATGGAACAGAGGGGACAATAAAGAGAGGATGTCAGGAGAACCGCGATTGAAAGTCGGCACGTAAGCATTTTCTTTCCCCCAGCGAGGCTGTGTGAAGACCGGTCCAACGTACAGTACGGGCGGTTGAATTAGGACAAACGGCCGAGGGGACGATGGAAAATGGGGAAGGGAGGGGGAGGGGGGGGGGGGGCCGAGTGGGCGCGTTTGATGGAAACAGCCAGCTCAGGTCCAGCTCTTTATACGGAAAGCAGGAGATTGATTGAGAGATTCGGCGGGCCTAATTGTGCCGCACCATCTGCCCACGTTACAGAACCCGCCAGGCATGTGACACCTTTTAACAGGCACACTGACGAGCAGATGTGTGTGTGTGTGTGTGCGTGCGCGCATGCATGTGTGTTCATGCATCAATCCTTTTTTTTTTATTATCATAATCTCTTTTTTTCCCTCTTATGAAGACAGACATTATTCGTATCAACTGCAACAAGCTAACACTTATGTATCGTCTAAATCCCAAAACTAAAATGATTCTCTAATTAAAATATATGCCTAGCCAGGTGCTCTGTATATACAAAGGATACATTAACAGGTGTAGTAATATAACTTAGAATGAAATAGCCCACCGGCTAAATATTCAAGCTTATTCAAGTTTTTATAACAATATTTGCTGAAACAACTTTCAAACCACTATTGTCATTACAAGTCAATTGCTATTTAACAATGACACATTGTTGACAGGCAGCAGTCAAGTTTGCTAGAGAAACACATTACTTCCAGCAGACTTAAATACATTCACAACATGCATTAAATGTTGCACAGCCACAACAAATAAATGAGAATGAGCTTGACCAAGGGCCAGCTGACAAATGAAGACTAAAATAACGTATACATTTTATAATGACAGGGATACGAATGCACACATCTTGTGAAAGCGTCAAGTGTCAACAATCTTCGTCATGCGGTACATTCTACAAATCGTAACATGAGGCAGCAGATTCATCATGTTACCATACAACTTTACTTATGCCTCCACTTACTGAAGGGGGAAGAAAAAAACTGATAGAATCTCTCTTGAAATTGGATAGCTTTCTCTTGCCAACGGGTGAACATGGGATGAGTGAATAAGGAAATTGCATTTGCATAGCAAATCACCAACAACTATTCTTCTCCCTTCTATGCTGATGCCAGGGACCTGATTTGGCTACGCCAAACACTCTGTCTGATTACAGTAGTTTTGGCTATCAAACTGTCCCATATCGGCACTCGATCATATGATTAATTACAATCGCTGTTCATGTCACTATTTTTCTAATGTGACGTTGGAAGTGCAATTGAACAACAACAGGCCTATCGAACAATAACATTTCATGCATTTTCTAATGTATTTTTGTTCATTGCATATAAAATCCCAAGTGAACTGTTGTCCTCTGTATGAAAACTTTACTGCCACATTCATTGAATGATCAAGTCAGAATATATGCGGCTTGAGAAACATACATGAAATCCTTGTAAATGTCTAACAGCACTCCAAGCCACTAAACATGACAATATAGTAATGGATTTTTAATTTATTTGCCAGACTAGTGGTTTCACTAAAGCCAGCCCTATAGATAATGCTCTGAAATGTTATAGCACGGGTAAAAATTTACTTTGTTGCTGGGGTAATTCGTCTGAAAAGGTTTTGTGCTATTTTATTTATTTTTTGGACCCCTTATGGTTGTCATGCCTAGTTGGCCTTCTGTTCATGCTAGGTGTTCCGTCCGTTTGATTCGTCCACAGAAGATCGGGGACCCTGGCATGTATTCCCTGTTCTGCATACTCATATCCCTAAGTCCCTCTTGTGCTTATTATTCAGTAGATGCACTGCTTGGCGCAAGGACAAATGTTTGCATAATTTATGCATGACGGTCATCAATTTTTGAAAAATGGTCCCAGCTATTTTTTATTTTTGGCTTTTAGCTAAATAGATGGACTCTGGTCTATAAACTCCAGACATGAAACAGTGAGAGGAAAGCATACTTTATAATTATGTTTATGTAAATAGTGCTCATAGTAAGTTAAAGTTATACTACCTGACTCAAACATACTCCACAGATCGCATTGTAGAAATAAATTCAACAATTGGAATACACTGTCATGCCTAATAGCAATCTTTTATTGCTTTCTCATAAATAAGGGCGAGATGAGCGAGGTGTGTAAAAGGTAGGCCCACAGTATTCCTCTATGGTAATATTCCTCACATATTTGACGTGTGTATGTGTGTGTAGGGGTGTATTTCTAATGCGATGTTCAAAGAAACAGGTCCCCTGAGAGAAGAGGAAGGTTATTATTCCATATCCCATGATGCAGAGCTTGTATTTGCATGAACCATAACTAGCCACGCTTTATTTTCAACGACTGAAGGGAAGAAATGTTTGGTGTCCTTTTTTATGTTCATCCTACAATTCATAAACCTATTACCATTTTCCACTGCTACCGTCAACAGGCCTTATATTAACAGTCTGTGGTTGCTAAGGCTATGATGACAATTAATTGTTGTGCAGAACAGGAAGGATAGCCAGCTGTGCTTTACCCAGTTAGTACCCATGCACATCTTGAGTGTAGAGCTATCGCCGTTTCTGTTTAATTCTGAAATTGCATAGTTTCCAATATCAAAATAAACCCTTTTTTTATACATTTTTTGGCTCCTCTTTCTGTCCCTCACATAAAAAAAAACATAAACAGCCTCTGTTTTGAAGCCTGCAATATTCATTTTTTATGAATTTGCCAAACCCGTAGTTTAATCACTGAAATATAATTTGATTGTTATCTAAAATGTCGGGTGGGTATTAGCGAGCTTATCTCATTTGTTTTTGACGCTATTAGCTGTTCTTCACAAAATACCATAACTTGGAATAAAGGCAATAACTTTGTACTGTCATTTAAGGAACGTTATATTTGCTATTGCATTTGTATTTTGAATTAAGGATAGGCCATCCATTGAATTTACACAGCTATTACATTGTTAGTATAATCAATCAGGAAATTATTTGTATGTAAAACATATCTGTAGTCAAATATGTTTTATACAGATCATTGTGTGCTTTGGAGCCCCATTCTAATGGGTTGTTTCTGTTCTGAGCTCATCAGATCATATTAGTTTTCTCTCCGTGCGTCATAAGCGTTCCCATTTATGCCCGCTGTTTGCAAACGTGGAACCGATCAATAAATCTGCAGAGAGTTATTTGCATAGTAACCGGTGTACAGATGCTAAGGGATGGAAATTAAGCTGAGCTACAGGGAAACATTTTACCACAGGTAAAGGTGTCGGTAGAGAGATTTAGAAAATGGCTTCAGCATCTTGCACATACAGTATCATTCCTTTGTCTTTAATCTAGTCAAATGTTTTCCCCTTTGTCAAATTATTCTATTAAGTCTTCTTTTTTGTAGGAAAACCTAAACTACGCCGGTATAGCTATCGACACGAAGCGGTTTGGTCAGTTCAGTTGCTACTCGGACACATTTGCAATGCTTTCTAGGCTGATTCTCATGGCAAAATGTATTGACAAGCTAGCAATAGCCACCATACCAACCAGGATGCAAGCCTCATACCCCTGTTGGCGTGCTTCTTTGTCTACTTCATCTTCTATTGTCATCTTATACTATGCTTTTTTCTTGTACTTCATAATGCTTCTTCTTATTTTTCTTCTAGAAAGGTAAATCTACAAATGCATTTCCTTTCCTTTACCTGCACAGCAGGCGGTCTTTGGATGCATTAGCTAACATAATAACAGAGATTAATCTTTGGTTTTGGAGGGAGTGCTCCCACACCAGATTTGAGTCAGATTTGATCTTAACCATTTATTGCAATCCATAAGAGGCAGTGCCAAGGCAGTGATGGAGGACCGAGAATATTTCAAACAGATTTCTCAGCGGGTTTGACTTCAAGATAAAACAATAAATACATTCCATGACCCCAGCCAGACACTCACAATTCCACCTATGTTCATTTCAAAAGTATGTTGTCACTGAAAGCCAATCATTGCAGAAACCAATGAGAGAAATGAGAAATTCATGCAAACTAATTACAAATATACGTAATCATTCTTCCATACCAAAAGAAAAAGTGCTTTATTTCCAAAGGATGTGAAAAAGTGACCTACGACCTTATCTAGGGGCGTGTATTCAAGTGTTTAATTACTTAATACTTTTGAACTAATTTAATATGTGCACTGAAATCGGACAAATATTATTAAAGTTCGTAATATTCTGACCTGATTTAACAAGCCATTTATGGCGTACCTCAATCTGGAAATCCAATTTGTACGACCATTAGACCTACTACGACTCTCAGTGGTTTTAACCTTTGTGACCCTCCTTTCCATTATAAGCTCAGAGCTGCAGTACAGCATTGGTTCACTTAGTGTTCACAAGTTAAATTTGACACACATGCACATGTCTTTTAGCTGGAATCTGATTGGGCAGCAAAAGAAGGGATATTTGTCTTCATATGGATAAAACTGCTCTGATGCAAAGTAATATTAATTGGATTCGAAGATTTCCCCTCAATCTGATCCACATACAGTAGTTGAGAAAAGAAGACCAGACAAATGCAAGCTGCTGTAATCAATCACCTTCCAAATCCGACCACTCTGGAGCGCTACTCACAAACTACAAACTCCACAATTCAGAATGATTAGACCAGTCATCTCAAAAGATCGTGTTGAAATATAGTGGAAAAAATACAAATCAAGCCTATTTTTTGGGGGGGGGCTCTAATCTCCCTCATGACTATGTGAACATTTATATGGGGAAAAAATGAATTTCATGAATGTCTCTTTCAGGTCATAGTGCTGCATGGCCTTGTGGGAGCTCTTGTTTTCCGTGGCTGCTATCAATTATTTTAATGATCCAGGGTGTGAAGGCTTGTTATGAATTACACAAATTTGCCTTGAACTAATGATATAGCCCTCAAGGGACAAAGGAAAATGCTGGAACTTCCAACCAAAATGGAGCCACTCATCTGTATTATGAAACAAGGCTGCATCATTTCAATGTACTGTATTTTGTTCATCCAAATGGTTCGTTTGGGGGACTGTTTTTCTTCTTCCTTGGCATGGCCGTATTAGTCATATCCAGTTTTCATTTTGGAAATATGCATGGAATTTGATTAAAGCCTCTCCACCTCAAGATGATACCACATTTTTCAGAGGAAATGCGGGCCTGTAGGGGGACGACTTAAGTCTTAAGTTAATCAGTGACATCCCTAATTAGCCCTCACTAATGGTGAGCCATTTTCTCCGTTCAGCTGGTCTGCCCAGCTCTGCAGAGAGTTGCCCAATGATGTTCCAAAGATTTTTCACATGAAATGTGTGGCGCTGGCTGCCGTAGTAATATTTGCGCTCCTCCCTATGGACATATTGGATAATAAGTATGCGATCCACCAGCGATGTCTCACACAGATGATGTTATTAGACTTGCCAGCCTGAGGTATCAGCTGTGTGTATTGGACGTCTGTCAGAGCAGACACCCACCATCCTCTCAAACCCCATCCCAAACTCCCCCCACCCTCTTCCCTCTGCTAAAAACCAACTGGCCCAGGAATTGCATGCCAAACTCTGGGAGAGCCCCAAAGACCCCCTCTTCTCTTCGTCAGCTGCCAGCAAGTCAAAAGAACGACTCCTGGCAATGGCGTTTACATTTTCCCCTCTTCCTCACAATACAGGAGCAAATGGAAATGACTCTGTGGCTTTGGCGAGGTTTGTAGGGGGAACATTTGCTAGATATGTGGGTGGGGCAATGGCGGGGGGTGTTACAGGCAAGATAGCACATCACACATGCTCCTGGTGGCCTGTTGCAGGCACACACAAATTCCTGTCGGTTTGATCCAAAAAATAAATGAGAAAAATGAAAAGGGAAGGAGGAGGGTGAAAATGTCCCTCGCTTGAGCTTTGGACTCCCGACTAGGACAGGGCCCATATTGTTGCCTCTCAGGGTCGGATACGCCTCATCAACCAAGACCTCTGGCCGCGTCCGCCTTTCCTGGATTTGTGACATGTCTTCAGATGCCATGATCTTTATCTTGCAGTAACCTTTGTACGGTATTATTATTTTAGGCCGTTATTTGTTATTATATGGTCTTTAAATAAGGCTAAAGCACAATTAATAACTCAATGTTGACCATACTTTGCTAACACTGGGTTGTTGTACTTTAACCAAGGATTGTTCAGGGTTAATAATGATTTTGTATTACTCTTAAACGAAAAGTAGCTAGGCAACTAGCCTTTAGCACAGTAGAGACCAATCTCTTTGTCCAAATTAAATACAGGTTGCTCCCCGTCATTCCCCCAGCTTAGATTTGCCTTAGTACAGTATCGATCCAGAACAGGCCAATGCCATCAGCTGAAAGTCCTCTATTATCCTGTTGGCATAAACAGGAGGCAATCTCATTAAAAAGACTGGTCTCTGTGTGGCCATGAAACATTACAACACATTTGGGATCCAGTGCTCTCCCAAGTGGAAGGCAGTCACTACCTTCCTTTCTTCAATGTGTCTCCTGACTGCGAGGGCAAATGGTGTTGGTGGCTGCAAGACCAGTTGGCTTTCAGCTATGAGAATTAGTGACTGAGAGGAAGTACCTGAAGTAAGAGGATAGAGGTGTGTGTGTGTGTGTGTGTGTGTGTGTGTGTGTGTGTGTGTGTGGGCACACCACTGCTTGTGCTCCCTAGTGTGGCATCTTCTAACAATGCACTAATGCATCAGGCTGCTCACCTTCCCTAATAACCTCTATTATTGTGCTGCCCAATGTAAACATTCAGTATACTTCTGAATGGCCTCAGGTCCATTTGACTAAGCCCCATTATAGAAAGTGTTGTTTTCTTTTTGTTGTTGCACTTAATATAAAGCTTCTTTCTCAAACTCACGAAAATAGTTTAACGTTTAAATGACCTCTAGCAGCAAATAGTTGCCCAGCATTCATGAAAAATTAACAGGCGGGGGGCATCTTTTCTCTCGGCGTTCCGACCGGAAATTCCCACACAGTATATAGGATCTATTGTCGCATTTACAAAATACTGTACGTGACGGAGTGCTTTTATGGGCCAGAACGAGGCCGTAAAATCTGTGGTTTACAGTCTTCCCATCTACCTCGACACATACCCATGGCCTCTGACTGTTTTGTGGTAGAGAGTCGCCCCGGGTTACTAGAGAGGTTGTGTGTGTGTGTGCCAGCATAAATACATATGTACGCAGATCACACCTAGTCAGCATAGCGCAGATAGGCTTCATTCACATTCCTGGGGGATACTGACCATCTCAAATACAGCTATCCATCTCTCACTACTAAACAGGGTCTTATCTGTTTCTTTCTCTGTGGTACTGGTCTCAGTTCACACACACAAAAAGAGAGCCCTTGTTAGTGCATCTGGAATGCCCACTAATGACCTCATTATTTACTTAGTGCTTGTCTACATGACCTGAACTGAAACCTGCGGTTTTTAAATGCTAGTTCTAGTTTTCCTAATCTGGTAAATGGCACTGTGTTGCTCTTTGAATTGTACTAAACAAAAGGTTGTAGTGTTTAGTACATAAATATATATATATTTAAATATATCTCCTGTTTTTCCTGTATATGGTCATGATAGATTAAAACAAATAAATGATCCTGTGCCCATCTATTTGTTGCTTCCAGCAACAGAACCAGAAGTGCTCTATCCGTCCCACTGGCTTTTGTGATCTGACCAGGCACTTTAAACCTACTTGTGATTTGTCAGACCGGAGGACATTTCCCTTGACAAGACAGGAGAGTATTGCTTTCTTTGTCCGCAGACACACCCCATGTGGAGGTTTGCCCAGACCAATCACGCTTTCATCAAACTCCATTTTGCGCTAGTTTGAAGACTTGGGGGACCCGATTGCCAGCTTGCGAGGACTTCTCGCATATCTGAAGGCACTCCACGGCAAGCACATATCTTGCCTGTGGCCCCAGAGAAGAAAATGCCCAATTATAGATTATTATCTCTGAGCATTTCGGGATGTGATGGATTCTAGGGAAGGCGGGGGGGGGGGGACTTGTCGAGCATAATGAGTCGGAAATTGTTTTTAGGACCATGGCCAGGCTGCCCACTGCATGCCATAATAAGTTATATCTTCCTAAGAAGTTCTTTGTGGGCAAGCTAGCCCACCAGTTTAAAACAATACAAATGGGGAACATTTATTTGAATGTTCTTGCTCCAGCTAAAACCCTTGTATTCATTACAATCTTTCAGCCGCAGTCTTTTGAACTTTTAAGACGAGATGACTATACTATGGCTTCCCACCAGATATCTGGTGTTTTTCTGCTGGTGGTATTGATCAGCCAAAGCCTGGGTCGCTGGGCTCTTGGACACGCAAAGCCCTCTTAACCTTGAGGCGTAGCTGCCTCTAGCTGCCAACACAGAATACGCCTGCAGTGCGATTCTCTTCGATGGCGCTTGACCTCTGTGTCAACCATGTTGTCAGTGAGTGACTTGACTCTAGATGATGTTCGAACTGGAGGTGTCCTGCAACAAGTGTTATCAGTGATTATCAAGTACACCAAAGTTGATTTGATAATTTATTTTAATCAAATCCCCGCATTCGATGTTGAAATGTTTTGATGATGAATACTTTATAATGCAATGAAGCAATTCCCTTTCTGAATTTCTTGTTGGTGTGACCATTACCTCCCACTCATTGACATGAATTGTAGTGGACACACACACACTTACACACACTAATTGATCCACTCTGGCCACATCAGCCTGAAGATTTTACACATAATATCCATATACATATTACACATTGATTTTTTTTGGTTTGTTTTTTAATTGTGAAAAGGTGTTATTGTTATTAGTGGATTAAAAATGCAAAACAATCTTTAGTTTACTTAATTTGAATTCAAAATAGTTTAATTTAGACAGGCTCCTAGTTTTTTTTTAATTTTTCAAAGAAGTGATTTCTGTCTTCCGACCAATCAATTTCAACCAATCAATCAAACAAAAGAGATCTGATTTTGTATTCATCTCAACCTCATTATTGAAATTATTTCTACATTTTATCTACTGTATTATATTAATTGTTCCTAAAATGTTTAGTTTCTTGTTACAGCATGAAGCAATACTTAAAGTGTCATCTGTTTTACTCACATTGGAGTGTAGCCTTGCTATAGAGGATGGAATGACTTGTTTGTGCCATTTGCGAGTTCTCTTGGATTCTCCAATCTGACAGGGAATGAAGTGTTTGTTTGGCAATTTGCATACACTTAGAAATAAAGAAAAGTACAGAAAACTCACCTCAAAGTAGACACAACAAAATGTGCGTGTGAGCATATGCCCTCTAAACATTGCCTGCGTGAGGAGACAAATGATATCTTCCATTAAAGGTGATTTGGGCAAGCCGTTGAGCTTTGTTTCATGGGTGTGGCCCATATGGTCCAACTCTGAAATGTTTACGAACACATAATATAGAAAACTAAATGTATTTTTTGTCTGTCCTTGAAACCATGTCTGCCCTGTAATGTCAGAAGTGGCTGGCGAAAGCTGGACAGGCACGACGTGTCCTTGCAGTATCAATGAAGATACAGTGGTTAATTGTGTTAGAAATTATCAATATTGTACCACTCTGTGGTTCTATAGGCTGCATAACGCGCTCATGTTACTTTGCCATACAGACAAAGCTAATCATTTTTTTCTTAGAAAATGACCCCTGTCAGAGTAATAAACTAGATATATTTACCCTGCAGACTATAGGGAGGGGGTATCTATGTAATTACATTTCGGGTTAAAGCTCATACATACAGTACATACATACATAACATGCGAGCATAGGTAGATTTGAACATTGTACCTTTATGCTTAGGGAACCATTCCAGTTTAATGGCGTGCCATCATGCATCACTGTTCCTTTTAGCCAGGCTCCAAAAACCAAGCTTTACCTTGCTAGTGTGCCAGTGTTTGCGGGCACAGAATGCCAAGTCCTCCTAGTAGGTGATTAATGGCCAACAGGTGAGGTTGTCATGGTAACATGCCCACCTGAACCTCTCTAGCAACAGCCGGCGTCGTCGAGGGCTGTACCATTGGAACTGCTGGAGATGAAGTGCGATTCATGAGCTCCCACATGCACAAACTAATACATCTCTCCCTCTGTTCAACACTCTTTTACTCCATATTTTCTTGCTCTCATATAGGTCTATTAGTGCTGGATTAAGCTGTGTGTGTGTGTGTGTGTGTGTGTGTGTGTAAAATGGAGATGAAATCCTCGGAATATGGCTCATGCCTGCACTTTGCATTACAATGGGAGCAGTGTCTCCAGACAGATTTGCCCTGCCTTTAAAACCGTGCATCTATCTGCATTTATTTACTCAATAATGTATCTCCCCGGCCTTTGCGCTTTAATTTATCTCCCTGGTGAGAACGTAAACCATGCCATTGTATTCCTGCATAATATTATTTATTTGTAATGGTAATTTGTCTTTTCTTTTTTATGGGGTGTGCAAATCATTTCCACTAACAGCTACAGTAGTGTCTGTCCTACACATGGGATGCAACGTGCATGGTGCGTTTCATTGTGCGAGTGAGTGGCGGGGTTATGGTGGCCTACTATAATTGAAACCAAGCCATCAGTCACGCTCAACAAGCCAATCATATGGAACCCATTCAGGAACAGTGCGAGGCTAAACTTAGCGCCATTATCTTGGCTGCCACTGGCTCGCTTTGTCAGGATCCCAGGAGGAAAAGCAATTGTGAGTGAACGCGGATGCACAAACGCTCGCTGAAAGCTGTTCTCCACTTACATAACCTTCCCGTCCTCTCTAGGACCAAATGGAGGCAGAAGAATAGCTAGCCTACATCTCAGCCTATCTCATCTGATCATAGGGGGAGTGTTCTTCATCAATCGAAACGTGTGTCTTTGTGGATGAATAATGTTTTGTACGACACTTAATTTACATCGCCATGCCTGGTGTGCCTCGTAAAAACATCCGAGCAACTCCCTTCTGTCCCGATAGGCATCTGGGCATGGAGCGCACGGGGAAAATCTGATCCGTGGTATTTAACCCCGGCAACAAGATCCTGCTTCATTGCATAGTGTTATGTGGGAGGGTCTCGACCATGCGTGACTGGTAACATCATACTTAGCGTGCCCCCATCAGATAAACGCAGAGGATTGGGTTTCACTGTGTTGTGCTGGCATTGTGGGAAGGGGGAGTGGGGGGGGGGGGCGACGCCTATACAGTAAGTCACCCCCTTTCTGGGTTAATGAAAAGGTGTGTTCGGTTTCCTTGGAACAATTTGTTGCCGGTGACGATGGTTATCACCACATCTGTTAAGTGTGCCGAGATGAGGTTAAGAACGCGGTAGCTAATATCCCGCCCTCTCTGGTATTGTTTTCTTTTCTAAAAGCAATTAAGAAGTCATGAGTTATTGTCAATGTTTCTTCACATATGGCAAATGCTAATTGCAGCTGTAGAGCCGTATAAATCTGTTTTTAAATATGTAAAGTATGTAAACATGGTTTCAGACATCATATTTACTGTGATTTCTAGTGTTAATCATAGAGGGAATGTATTGAGAGAGGGGCAAAGAGTTTTGCCATTGTAGATTCATGTTTTATCTGTAGAGGTTGGCTATGGTGCGAGTATGGAGGCAGTTAGGGCACAACGCCAGTTCTGGCCATATTAAGCACTTGACTTTCTATTGCACCTGACAGGTGTTGGGCACAGAAGGTAGTTTTTTATTTATACCTGGTATTTATTTTGGTTTCCCACGGAGACACTTCTAAGAAGCAATGTTGTTGCTTTTATTTTATTTGAATGCGTGCAGGTGTTGTGTCATTGACAAAACACAGCAGCCCAGGATGCCTAATTGCAGCACAGCCCATTTGACTCCCCTAATATCTTGCCACCTGTGGAGCACAACAGAGATATATACATGTTAACTGGGCCAGGGGTGGTTAATATGCAAAGATGTACATTTGAAGTGGACACAGAAGTTTAGTCTTTTTTCTAATGGGGATTGTGTAACGGTTGAGGTCGCAAACGGTTGAAAAACTGAATGTCACACAAATATGGACAGAAAATGTGCACAGCTTGTGCACTGTGCTTGACTAGGAGGACGTGATTGTGTTATCACATGAACTGCATTATTTGCATTGTCAAATATAGCATTAGTGCTTTAAAGGTATTTTTCCCCCCAGTAACTGCTTTCCCCCTTAATTTCATCAACCACTGCTAGACGATCCTTGCATTCTTCTTAACAAATGCTCTTGCTTTAGTATACAGAGCCATTCTGGTTTACGTTAACTATATTGAAAGCAAATTCATTTGAGCTGTCATGATTCATTGTGGCCTGTTTAACACAGAGACAGTACTACATTTAACACCATTGCTGATTATAAAAGTGTGTGTGTTGATAACACCGAGGCTGTAATGAAAGGAGCCTATAACTGATACTGCTGGGCCCGCTGAACGTTGGCACGCTTATCTAAAGAAGTTCCTGTCAGTACGGCGGAAGCGTCTGCACCATAATGTAGCATACGGCTCCCTTTTGAATACAAGAGGAGTTGGCAGCGCTGTGGTAACTGTTCAGTCTACTTTTATCCACTTTCTTTTTTTTCTTTTGTATTGAACTAGGTCCAAGCCCTTATGCATATGCATTTTATCTCTTTCTTTAACATGTTTTTGGCAGTTGGGCTCTTCTTCCCCGTGCCCCCTTTGTTCTCTTTGTAAAGTTCACACTTTCTTTGAGAGCAAATTAACTACTGTGATTTGAAGTGGTTCTATACCACACACCCCCCCCCCCCCCACCCCCCCATGTCTAAGCAGTGGCTGTGATATTGTAGGTGCTGTGAAATGTGGTTTTCAGATAAATAGAATGCAACACCGTCTCACTGTCTCAGGTGTTTTGAATATGCGGAAAGTTTTGAACATGAGTATGAGCTATTATAAGTCCAGGGGTTAATACATTTAAATAAATGTATATATCATGTACTTCCCCCATAGAAAAGAGAACAGAAGAGTAGGCTAAATCATGCCTATGTGTGTTGAGGCCTATGCCTAAAGCAATACATATGCAATATATTCCATATATTTTGATTTGTGCCAGGGTTTTCCTTTAAATTTCTTTTAAATTTTGTTGATGCAGAAAATGCATAAGAATTCACCATAATGCTGAAAATTAAATGTTAGATTCTCAAATTTTCTGACAGGCAGACCCCACACTTTATATAAGTCCCCCCCCCCACCCCCCCCTCAATGTTCTAACAAAATCTACACCCATGGGGCCATTCCACTGCCATTAGGTCTGCAATAACGTGGCTACATATTTGTTGTCGAAGAAGCCTAAATGATATGCTGTGATGTCATTCTCACATGCTTTGCAGCTTTGCAGACTTATTTTAAAAGCACTGACTGTCCACTACATAGAGATCGTATAGATCAAATAATACTCTTGTATTGTGTCTAGTCACATCCAAATCCAACACAAAGCCATGCTTTTGTACATATTTTAAGAAAAGGCTGTAGTAAATATTGACTTGGTGGCCTTTAGCAAGATATCACAAAAGAAAAAATCCAACATACTTTATAGGTTATGCTATATACAGTACAGCCCCCTACACAATTATTGGAATATCTGTTTTTGCTATACAGAGAAGATATTAGAGTGAGATAAGGATCTCAACTTATATGTGCATCAGAGAACATATCAGAAGTTCATCTTATATTTCCTGGTATATTCATCTACTGTAGATGTATTTAACAGCAGAACTTACCACATTTTGTATCACACCACCCACATTTTCAGTGAGCAAGTTTTTCTTACATATGAAAAGTGTCCCATTTGATTGTTTAAAAAATAAATAGTTAGGAATGTCTATACTCTATACACAAAGACCACAGAGCTGTCTCTGGTAGAAATACAAACGGTTTTGAATTCAGTTTGGCATTGCACATTTTGTACAGCCGTTACAACAACTAGGAATGTCCTTAAAATGAGAGAAACCACTGGCATACTGAGTAACCCTAACCCACTATTGAAGAGGTTGAAAAAAGAAAATGACTGTAGTTGATGATAGAAACCATGTGAGAAGTGTGACAAAATACTCTAAAACCATTAGTAGGTATCTCAATGCCGACAGCGGCAATGTAGGCTATACCACAAGATGCAAACCCCTCAATGGTACTGTAGTAACAATCATAAGCTCCTTCTCACCCTAAGCGTTGCCCAGACAACGGTGTTGATGCTGACAAAAGTGATACCCATGGTTTACACCCCCAATTCCTCTCATATCTCTTTCCCAAAGGCGATTATTGTAATCTATCTATCTATATATT
>JAODOY010009366.1:0-29628 GCA_025399855.1 Forbesichthys papilliferus | reverse complement strand
CTCTCTCTCTCTCTCTCTCTCTCTCTCTCTCTCTCTCTCTCTCTCTCTCTCTCTCTCTCTCTCTCTCTCTCCACAGCATTCCAGGGATTCTGAAAATTCCTGATGTTCAATGCATCCTTGTATGCTGCTCGGAGCTCTCATTGGGGAAGTTAGCCATGGGAGTTAGCCATGAGAATGTCAACAAATTAAAAGGCAGCATGTTCTGCCTTACAAAAATACCCCCCTCCCACAGAGCCACCACCAACATGAATTAACATACTGTAGCTATGCTAGTTTCCATGTAAACAGAATCGTGAATAACTCCACCTTGTAAATCCTCCACTTGTTAGATTACAACACACACTCCTAAAACCTAACAAAGATTTCAGTGTTGTCCAGCACTGTAATAATCTGGAACTGTAATGTACTGTACATCTGCACATATATTATTGCGCACACACATACACACCCACACGCACACTCAACAATGTTTTAAAACTGTGAATGTCTGATAAAACTGTGAATGTCATTATGAGTAATGCTTTGTTTAGATCTCAGTAATAACACATGGTTGAACATTTTGTGTCAACGCATTCTGACCTCTGAAAATAAAATGTATATATTCTCTGACCTGGGATGTTATAACAGGTCTTATTTACAGTATATGACAATTCATATATCCACAAATTCAAATGATCACAATGTGATACCCCCTGGTACCCCAGGCCTACTCTCAAAATATTTAGTTGGTTGTTGTTGTCTGCTACTTTAGTAAAGAGACTGCAATTTACTTGAAAAAAAACTACATGGTTTCAATGTGGACGCATGGTTACCATGGAGACTGAGCAGATTTAGAGATGCTTCCAGCACAAAAAAAGTGTTTGATCTTACAGGAAATTTGTGGTGGTAGAAACCTATGCTTGCAATGGGCCTAGTTGAGTTTTACTCGTGCAGTAAATGATTGGCTTGTTGCATGGTGAGAAAATATTCCAAATAAACAAATAGCCTACTACTATGTAATCCAAAATCCGACCCCCATGCTACTTTACAGTGTAAATAAATGATCCAGTAACACCATGAAGTTTGAATACATGGACTATAGCGTGACAGTTATTTACTGTACGCTTCATGTTGCAAGCAATTGCAAACATATACAACAGTAGGGTATCTGTAAACTAGTAACAGATAGGAAATTAACATATCCTAGGGCAATAGCCTAATCCCCACCGAATGCACGTTTACTCACCTTGACAGAATCAGATGAGAATCCAGTGACTTCAAAATACACTCACTTAATTTGCCTATAGCCTACAGAAATAACAGGGTTTCGCCAGAATTTGATGTCTTTTTACGGTCAAATGTATCCCGAAGTAGGCGGTACACTTAACGTTTAGTCTACTGTACCATCACGTCCACTCCCTCTAGAAGACCTAAAACGCATGAGCTTCTCATCGGCTTTATGGGGGAGTTGGTCACGCGGAATTGACTCATTCCAACTCCAATTAGAATAGAGGGTTGTGCTTAACGTCATTTAATGAGGCGGGATTTGTACCATTGGCAGCGTCTGTATTGTGACGCGAGGAGGTACCCCAGGACAGACTACTTGCCGACACATGGATCATTTCTCTTAACAATGTTTTCAACCACAATGTAGCACAATGAAGGGGTTTCCCAATGCTGCATGTATAGCCGCAGGTAGTGTGTGTGTGTGTGTGTGTATGTGCTCGTGTGTGTGTGTGTGTGTGTGTGTGTGTGTGTGTGTGCGTGCGTGCGTGTGTGTGTGTTCGCCCGCATGCACGTGCAAATGTAGCCCATGTTTTCCGAATATTAATAATTTAGTAAATGAAACAATGCAACGAATGTCTGTCTGCCTGAGGCCAAGCCTCCTTCAATATCTATTTTCCAAGTAGTTTCACTTTTATTTATATGTACAAATGAATAGGCTTGTCATTTTATGTAGAACGGCTACATTTATTCAGTTCGTCTATGTTTTTTAAACGGAAAAAATGCATAGCCTATATTCATAATCATCATCATAAAATGAGAAGTGACCGCCGGTAAATAAAAACTTTATGCACGTATGGATGAGGATATACCGCCACCTTCTGGATAAACACACTATTTGCAGCATCGGCACTGAAAAATAAATGAAAAGAATGTAGCAAACAAATATCCTAAAAACATTTTTTTGTAAGATGTTGATGATTTGTAAAATGTAATTCTATGCCTATGTGATACTTTTAATAACGTCATAATTATTAGGCCTATCAAATAAAACAAAGATAATATTATAGCCTACTACAACTTATTAACGTATTTGCATTATTTTCTTTATGTTTCCAACCAATATTAGGTCTACACGGTAGCTATAGACTTGGCCGTGCGCAGTTTTATCAGTAGCCCAACTGTAACATTATGTATCTTATTTCTCTCGTGCTTTGTGAAAGGCTGAGCAAAATGCTTTTACTCAAGGACACGCTTGCTGCCCCGAGGAGAGTCACAAAACCTCTATTATACAGTCAGTGCTCGTGTGAAAATACTTTTCTTCTTTTCAAGCAGACTACGTTGCCTACGTAGAAGGTCTGCTGGTATCTCCTCAAACACAAAAACGTGGTGGGTAATGTATTTAAATTATTTATGTGCGTATATATATATATATATATATAGCCGCCATATTTTCTCGCGGTAGAAAGAGTATGGTTGCCCTAACTTCCCAACTGTCACTTGCCTGCATTTCCTGATCTGTCCTACTGAATGATCTGAACTGACTGGCCTAAGGACGTATATCTGTCCTGTATTCATTTACAATGTGTAAAAGCTTTTAATTAGACTTTTCATTTAATATAAATAAATTATACATAATTGGTTTGAATCTATGGTTTAAATGCATGTCTGAAATGAATGAATGAATGAATGAATTAATTCATTAATAAATCAATACAACAAATAGTAACCTATGAATATTAGTCAAATCAATCAGAGATCAATATGAGTAACATATTAGCTTTTTTTGGGTTAAACTCATAAAATGTGAAAAATGCATTAATAAATAAAAAATATTTTTTAATGGGCTTTTTTCTGTTTTGTTCAGAATATGAAATGCCATGCCTATGACATTGTGTAGGCCTTCATTTCAGAACACAAACCTATGCGCACGTAGGCCTGGCTTTCCGGCACATACAGAATGAAGCACATTTTGTCTCAGTTACCCACGAAGGAAGTAGCCATTAATTCCATAGAAATTATGCCTTTTCCCAGTGTGTATGTTGTCTGTCAGGTTCACGTTAGCAGGTGGTATGGTACTAGTGAAGTTGTCATGGGCCTTCCACTTCCTGAAGGAGTCCTGGAGTTCTAGCAGGGAAGAGACATTGCCTCTATCTGCAGGGTGAATGCAGGGCAGAACCGGTGGTCGGGAGACGATGCCAGGTTTGGAGAACAGGGGTATCATGGCAGGTTGTTTCTTCACATTTTCTGTCACAGTCATTAAGGCTACTTCAGCTTCTGCCTTCTCAGCTTCCGCTTGTATGGTCAGTGCCGGGGATCTTCTCTCTTGGAGGAACCCCTGTGTTCCATTAGTTTTCTTCAGCACCTGACTTTGATCTTCCTCAAACCGTACCGTGCGGATCTCTCTTTTCCCCGGCCTGATTTCACCTTGGCAGTAAGAGCGTTTGGACAGTTGATTCTTTAACATTTTGATGTCGGCCGGTGACACCGCGCTTGACAGCTCAGCGGGCCCAGCATCTGTGATGCCTTTGCTGGACTCTGTGTCATGGTCACCGAGGACACTGTGTGGAGTCCCAGGGTGGGTTGCTGTGATCTCATATGGTCCATGTTGCTGTCTGGAAGTCGCACGTCCATCTTGGATCTGGGCGTCGGCAGTTGCCTGGGGTGAAGTTAAGGGTTGTGCTGTAGTTGGAGTATTATGGCGCTCTTTATTTCTGGCTTTACGACCAAATTTTGGTTTACAGGGGACAAACACAGGATAAGATCTTTCTCTCTAGGAGACAAAGAAAGACAGTGTGAAATCCCCTCTGTTTTCAGCACTAAAACCAGTTAATTGCATCAGATATAACTGGATATTAACTGCTACCAGTACCAGTGGCATAGTGTGGGAGGTCATCCTTCCAGTAGTTATCAGTTTCTCCCTATAATCATCTAACTTTATAGGGTTTGTTGGACCGGATCCTGAAGAAATTACAGATATTATTTATATTTCAGGTGGTCAAATGTAATGCATTTGACTGCATCGTCTGTTTGTTTTGATATTGTTGTGTATTCCAGCTATGCTAACACAAACAATGCTAAAAGCTATGCTAACACACACAATGTGTCTAAGCTTTCTTTACCTGTGTAGTCCATTTGATATGAGGTCAGCCAGTAGGACCTTTCAAGGTTTTTGAGCATGTTGGCTGTACGCTCAGATAATGAGATATCCCACTGACGGAGTTTAGGGTTGGGTAACACCGTTTTCGGTGGTGTGGGGTAGAAAACTTGTGCCACATCACGCAGTGGGTTTGCATGCTGCATGTTGACACATGGACAGACAAATCAGACAGATCACCAATATCAGATTTGAGTCTGATTGTATTGTGGAAGAAAATAAATTAGAATCGTTCTTATTTCTCTGTAGCAAAAAAATGGATCACTCACCTCCAAGAAACCATGTTGTCCTGGCC
Source organism: Forbesichthys papilliferus (assembly GCA_025399855.1). Classification (NCBI taxonomy): domain Eukaryota; kingdom Metazoa; phylum Chordata; class Actinopteri; order Percopsiformes; family Amblyopsidae; genus Forbesichthys; species Forbesichthys papilliferus. Next base: position 24,973 of record JAODOY010009366.1, on the reverse strand, counting down.
ACAAAAGAGCATTTGTCTCACTTTTCTGCATGGCTTCCTGCCTATATGGACCACCTGTGATTATTAAACATGACATCTTGGCGATATGGATTTCTCTGTAAATATACAATAAACTTTTCAATTGTTTCTCTTCAAAGACATTACGCTGTCCTGATGCAGAATTCTCATACCTTTAGCTTTATTCAACACGGTGACCTCTGGTGCACGTCTCGGGATCATGGGGTTAAGGGTGGCTTGTGAGGCTGCTCTGACACCACTGTCAGGGTCTTCTGGACAGCGGAGCGATGGGAACATTGCAAACCGGGAGATGTGGGATGAATAGGGATGCTCCTTTGGAACAGCAACCTGTAACATCTTCTCACTATTATGAGACCAGCACCAACGTGGTTGGATATGAACCAAGAACACAAACACGGGCCAATATTAGCTCAGTCTGTTCCTATTTGTAGATTAAGCAAATAAATGTGATGTAATATACAATAGCACTGTACTGTAAAGCACTTTGAGCTGTAATTCTTGTATTAAAGGTGCTAAATAAAGTGTATTTATATTATCATTATTATTATTATTATTATTATTATTATTATTATTATTAATATTAATAATAATATGAACCAAAGAAGCACTCACCCAATATTGATATCAGTTGGTTTTGGAATACTGGATAACAAATATGAAAATAATTGTATATCATAAAAAAAATTGCTTCACATAAGAATTCATGATTTTGATGAAATATAATAACTAGATTTATACCCACAGCTGATCATTAAGACGATCTTTGCTTTTCCTTGTCGAGGGTAAATTAATGTAAAGCTGAATGTTGTTGACATCCCTGTAAAAGAATAGTAAATACACAAACGTACGCTACACTAGTGTAAAGTACAGTTTTACAACATTAAATGTGTGGTTTCTTGAAGTATTAATGTACACTTACTTAGGTTTGACTCTTGTAGGAATGAAGGGAAGATGGTCCTTCATGGCATATCCGGGAGATGTGCTGTTCTTCTAGTCTGCAGATGGGAACAGGTCAGGTTACTATAAGGAATAGCAGCGGTTGTAACACCCATGTATTGGAAGAAAAACACATTTGTGATGAATGGTTGTCTTGGTGACCAGGTTGCATTCTTTTATTCATTTACATTCAGGGTTTGATTGTTGTGGAGTGTTAATATGCAGCAATTCACCAAGGTAACTGAATAATTCAACACCGCCACAGAGAAGTGCTTAAAACAAATTATTTTCTGTATTTTTTTTACTGTTACTAGTATATAAGCTGTCATTTATTGTCTTACCTTGAAGGTTGTGCAGAGGAGGATTAGGGGCTTCATTTAACATTTTAGGTAATTGAATGGGACAAAATGGTCCGTTTTTTAAAAGACGGTAGTTTGATCCAGTCTGTGGTGTTAGCCCTCTGCCACCGGGAAGACACAAAAGAATACTGACTACACAGAGCAGAGCTCCTTCCATAATAACGCTGCTGCAAGCAACAGTATCAGGTTGAATGACACCCTATACAGTGCATCTCAGAGTGTGTGAGCATATGTGTGTGTGAGTGTGAGTGTGTGTGTGCGTGCATATGTGATTGATGAGAAAGAGTCTGATGTAAGAATAATTTGAATACTGAAATAATAGCCGTTGCTTTACTTTTTGGCATTATTACTCACTTTGCAGATGATGTAGGTAAATTCACAAAGACCGGCTTGTGTGTTGTAAATCATATTTTAATTTTATCTTGTCTGTTATATAGGCCTGCAGCAGTGAGGGGGATATGTCTGAACGTTTTGCTGGCTCCTTTTCTGTGAGCAATCACTGCTCAGAGTGCCCAAGCTGGTGTCATCAATTCTACATCTGATAATATTACATGCTCCCATCTTGGCAAAGCCATGCAGCTACACACAAATAGTGGAATGAAAACCAAGCTGGCCATTGCCGGTGCCTAATGAAAGCATCACAACCTCCATGGTGGTGTCTGTTTACATGGGTCATCTTTCCTTGCTGGCAACATTTTAGTAGCATGGACACCTTTTATAATGTGTCCTTGTAGGGCTGCGTTTTGTTTTTGTGCAGTATAACTACTATTTAACCTATTTAATTGATCTTTCGATAAGCAATCAAAGGCTGATATCGTAGAACATGTGCTCTCCATGGTGCTGATATTGCAATCCCTTTTGATATGCCTTAAGCTGTGAGAGCTGACAAAGAACACAATACACAGCCCTCCAGTTTAGCTGAACTCCAAGCGTTGGAGCCACTCCAAACCTGACACGTGTCTCCAGTCCAGCGCGCCTCCAGCGCAAAGCCTTCTAATCAATGCAACTGTCTCTTTCTGGACACGGGCTGCTTTACAAGCAGCTAGGCTTGCCCTGTTTGCCGGCCCTTACAAGACTCATATTCTGCATTTGCTTTTTAATTGGGATTCCCATGAGACCTTGTCTAAAGTATCAGCAAAACACCAAGTCCTATCATGCAGGCCCAAGCTAAGTCCACTAACCAATTACCCTGTTCTGCCTCAGTGGAACAGCTTCTTTTCGGATTAGATTTCCTATACCGCTGCATTAGAAATGTGCCATAGCCCGCAGTGAATATTCTTCTGCCTGCATGCCTTTTAATATTCCGTTATTGTGAGGAGAAGTCTGATAAGCGTGTTAGGTTTCTAACCAACATGTTCTAACATAAACAAGTCTTTCAGGCACCTTAGTTCTCTTTTGGCATAATTAAACAGTGGTCTTTGAAACTCATTGTTCTTCATGTGGCATAGAAGACAGTGATTACTGACTGCATTCACTGTATTTTGACATGAACTAAAGAAGTGGGGTGGTTCCTTGTCTGTGCCGTGGACTATGGTGGAAAAGTACAGGCAAGCATTAAGTATAGCAGTGGGCATGTTAGATAAGAGTATGAAGAGTGTGTGTGACACAGAGAGATGGAGGGTGGGGGGTGGTTCAATGCTTTATTTGGTCTTGTATTGAAGTTAGTTTGCTGTTTGACTGCCTTGCCTTGTGAAAAACTGCTCAAGGCCAACTTACTCCAGGCAACAGAAGAGAGGACAGAAAGAGACTAGGAAACAAAGAGCGCACACACGTGTGTTTGTGCGTGCGTGTGCGCACGCCATGCACCTAAAATCTCAGTAAATGACAGTAATAATACAGTAATACTAATAGGAAGTAATTATACCATATGGTGTTTGTAATAAACAATTCCCTGGTGAGCAGTCATGCAACTGTTTATGATGTGCTAATGCCAATAATTATGAATAGCAAATGGATGCCAGCATCCATTTTACTTCCAAGTAGGCCTATGTTTGCACATAATCACAATACACTTACTGTCTTTTCAGTTGACAAATTGTCACCTTGGTTTCAAGTGGCGGTGGGTTATGCAGTAACAAGACAGAATACCTGTCAACAAAGTGTTTTCCACCATTTTACATAATCATCTTTCTCATAATTGTATGTACAAACAACATTATTTAACATTAAACCCATCACTATGTCAGCAGCACAATACTGAGAAAAGATGTATTGGTATTATGTTGCAATCGGATATTATGCCACTCCAACAAAAAGTATGATTTCACATTTTGCAATGTGCAAAATGCAAAAATAGCTAATTGTGCAGTGAATAAAATGTTCATAAAAGTGTATAGATATAATATAGATGTACAGAGATGATCAAATCACAAAATACACAAACATTTAAATGAATAACATAATGTTGATTTCTTATTTTGCACCATTGGATATTTCACAAAAGATAGTAACAAAAAATCATCCAACAGTTTCATTCATAATGGAAATATTTGAATGTATTCCAATATACAACTGTCGGTTTTTTTTTTATTGGAGCCCTGCAGTGTCTGGTGGTAGGCTACTGCATATAAAGAGAGCGAGTGAAGAGCCAGTCCTTCATTTCTCCTTTTACTTTTTCTTGGAGAATAATTCGTCTTCTCTCCATTGTGTTGAGCAGAAAAGCCCTTCGAGCATTGCCCGTCCAGACTTGACTGACAGCTGTAGCCGTCGATCAGGCGCCATCAAGCTGGACTCACCAGAACCAATCCTCATGAATCTATTTGACAATTGCTACACCCAGGCGAACAAACGATGGATTGGAATGAATGGAGAACGAATACATTAATTCATTTGGGGACATCACTTCCCTGAGAATACGGCTGCCGCCGCCTCCCTATAAAGACTCGATAGAACTCTTGTTCTGCTCTCGTTTTAGTCTGCTTAGCAGCTCTCAGCATGACAACGTTTGACTTCTCAGACGTGGAAGCGTTTCTGGATTGCCATCCGGATCTCTTCGAGGAGTATCTTCTTCGCAAGGGGAAATGCGAAGCAGTTAGCAGGTGGATGAAGGAGCACCAGCCGTCCAAAGTTCCCACAGCGGAGGAGAAGCGGGGCATTCCCCGAGACCCTCTGTGGTCAACAAACCCGGACGGACTTCGTCGCAGATCGTCACATATGGAACTGCGACGCAACTTCGCGCGGTCCAAAGCCACGACTGCCTACAGAACCTACGACGAGCACATCAGTCTCAGCCAGCACGATTCCCAGTCCAGCATGAGGCGTCGCGCACTCTTGCGCAAAGCCAGCTCTTTGCCGCCGACCACTGCGCACATCCTGAGCGCCCTGCTGGAGTCGAGGGTCAACGTGCCCCAGTACGCATCGAGTGCCATAGAGTACAAGTACAGGCTAAAAGAAACAAACGAGAGGGAGTTCTTCCTGGAATTAGTCAAGGACATATCCAACGATTTGGACCTAACGAATCTCAGTTATAAGATCCTGATCAACGTGTGCATCCTGGTGGACGCAGACAGATGTTCGCTGTTCCTCGTCGAGGGACCTGCGCACAAGAGAACACTCGTGTCCAAGTTTTTCGACGTCCACTCGGGGACCACGGTCCGTCCCTCCTCCAGCACGCTGAACTCCAACGAAGTGCAGGTGCCATGGGGAAAAGGTATTATCGGATATGTGGCGGAGCACGGGGAGACCGTAAACATCCCCAATGCATACGAGGTAAACGAGAAGCCATCTGTAATCGCACCTGCAATATATTTCATGCGGGAATGCGGATTTCAAATAAGGCAAAACGTGTGCGCATCTTTTGACAACAAATAGGGGCAGTTTTATAAAAAAAGTTATAACCCTTATCGAAAAATGACAACCCGTGTAGCCAGCTCATTTTAGGGTTGCATTTTAGAATTGAATCCTCTTTATTGGAACAATAATGAACCTTAGGAGTCAACAATCAGCCAAAGTGAAAACATTGCAGCCTCTCCAACCAGATGATTGGATAGGTTGGTTTAATTAGCCCACCCTAAGTTTGATAGCACCAGAAATCTTTTTCTTATAACATAATGCACATTACTTGGTTTAGTAATTGTAATGTTATTATTTTTTTGGAAAAAGTAATTAGTTACACTACTACTGGAAAAAGTTATAACATTCCAGTTACTGCCCAACACTACTTACTGTGGTAATTACTGTGGCGAATGGGAGTGCGGTGGTTAAAATTTTATTTAGTCTTTCAACAATACAGTATTATATAGGTCTCGTCTAACATGTCCTGTAAGCTAGTCACGCTCCATTGTACAACATAATTATGGCCTTTGGCGATCAGAGGCTGATGCTGTTTTTTCCAGTAGTGTAGGCAGGGTTTGATTTTTTTTTAATAGTCACATCGAGTTAATTGTTATGCATCGTCATGTGTCAGCGTTATGTGCTGTTGTAGTTGTGTTGTCTACAGTAACACATCTGTGTGTGTGTGTGTGTGTGTGTGTGTGTGTGTGTGTGTGTGTGTGTGTGTGTGTGCTGGTCACGTTTCAGGACCATCGCTTCAGTGATGAGATAGACAAGCTGACAGGCTATAAAACCCAGTCCATCCTGTGCATGGCGATCTGTAACAGTGATGGGGAGGTCATAGGTGTTGTGCAAGCTATCAACAAAAACCCCATGGGCACGCCCTTCACTGAAGATGATGAGAAGGTGAGCTCCAAAAGGAACATAATGTTTTGGGGTGTTTTGTTATACTTTATGCCATGGTAACACCCTGGACGTTTCAAATACACACTGTTCACGTTTGAAGGACAAGCTTGATTTTAAAAGTTAACTGCATGTATGATTGCTTTCATCCATCCTTTCAAGCCTGTTGCTTCGACCGTCATGGAACTGCAAAAGTAGCCTATTGCTCTGTAGTGTAATAATCAAGAAATAAAAAAAAAACATCTCCCTCAAGTCTAAATAAAGGAAGTATTTCTGTATGAAATCAAATTAATCAAATCATATATTTAATTTAAGTATTTATTGTTTAGGTCGCATATAATTTATATTTAGTCGTCATGTATCTGTTGTATCATATTATGTCCACAAGGTGGCAGATTGTAGCTATTGAAACGGGAAACAAAACTACACTAGTTTCTGTGCATGATTTACACGGATTCATTTTTATTAAATGTGTGCTATCTGAACCAAAAAAGCAAAATGAGACTCAATATAAATGCCACTCTGTCTGGATACATTTTTCACTACTCACTTGAGAAGTTCTCGAGAAGACTTTGTGAGAAATAGCCCATCTGATTAATATTTTACAGAATGCCTGCAAACATCACAGAGACAAACACATAAAGACACACACTTTTTCCTCGGTTCCTCAACAAAACAAAGAGTCTGTGACAGTTGTGCTTGGTGACATGCATCAAAAAAGTAACATTTAGTAGAATGTACACTACAGTAATAGTTGCTGCATTGCAGTCTCTTAAACCAGATGATGAGAGACGGGTTGGTTCTATAAGCATACCCTAAATTTGCTAGGGCCAGCAATCTTGTTCTTGTAATGCAGGAACTATTAGTTACTTGGATTAGTAACTGTAATATTATTACAGTTTTGGAAATAGTAATTAATTGGTTACACTACTAGTTACTGAAAAACGTAATAACTGCGTTACAGTACAGTAACTAGTAGTGATACTACTGCCCAACACTGGCCATCAAGTATCATACAATAGCGCTCCTCTTCACAGATCGTGCAGTGCCTCTGACTATTTCGTTTTCTGTGCATTTACAAACGCTATAGGTGCTCCAGATGTATCTACCGTTCTGCGGAATATCGATCTCCAATGCCAAGCTGTTTTCTGAGTCTCGCAAGGAGTATGAGAGAAGTAGGGTGAGATGCAAAACGCTATTTACCAATAAAGGTGTCTAACTCCATACTATGTAAATAACTTTACATTAACCCACGTGTTTTTAAATGCATTGCCAAATGTATTTAATGTATTATTTTATTACATTAATATTGAATTTGATCACAAATAAAGCATCACGGTTGCTCCTGTTTCCGCTGTCCAAGTGCACAGTGTTTATGTATTCACTGTGGTGCTCCTCTAAGGCTTTGCTGGAGGTTGTCAACGATCTGTTTGAGGAGCAGACGGACCTGGAGAAGATTGTGAGGAAGATCATGCAGCGAGCCCTGACGCTGCTCCAGTGTGAACGCTGCTCTGTTCTGCTGTTGGAAGACATCCACTCACCCGTAAGGAAGACCTCCTACTGTATGCCCAGCTTTGCTCCCCAATAGCAGCCAACCACTACATGTTTACTCCAAACCTCACAGTGTTACTGTACACTGAACACGTCATTGTTATTACTCTGTGGCATTGCACCCAAAAAAAGACTCATACTCATTTTAGGATTTGTTATTTCAACACTTACTGTATCTGCCATTGTACTGACAATGCATGCGTTTGCTGTAGGTTGTGAAGTTTTCCAAAACCTTTGAGCTCATGTCTCCCTTGTGCAACAAGGATCATGACATCAGGTAAGTCCATTTATAGATAGATAACTAAATAACTAGATACACTTTTAATTAGCTGCACCTGTTCTTGAGATGCTTGTCCCCTGTTTGTGCTACTGGCCACGTAAGCATGGAGAAGCTGTCGTGCTCTGACTGGCTGATCAATAACAGCATTGCTGAGCTGGTAGCATCCACAGGTCTGCCGGTTAACATCAGTGATGTCTGCCAGGACCCACGCTTTGATGCTGAGGTGGGGAACTGTCAGTCACACTAACACACATTTGTCCATGGGAACTGTTTGTGCATGTAGATATGTATAGTATGTACAATTGAATGGACACATGCTTGCACATACTGTACGCACACACAACTAAACATCTTTCAATAACACCTACAGTACACTGGTTGAGAGTAACTTCTTTCAGCAACTTTTGCGCCAACATTGTGTTTGAATGTACAAATCCAAGGCACGCGAATGGACAACCTCTAGCCAGTGAACACACACTACCCCTTCAATGCACTTTAACAATACACCCACAATGCAACACAGGTCTTCATCGTCTGTTTTCATCTTTTCTTCCACCCCCCAGGCTGATCAAGCATCAGGGTTTCACATCAGATCGGTGTTATGTGTTCCTATTTGGAATCGAACCCATCAGATAATTGGTGGGTGGAACGGCAACAGTTATCCTCACCATTACAAATAAGACTATGTACTGACGTGTCTTCTGTGTGCAGGGGTCGCCCAGATCCTGAATCGTCTGGACAGAAAGACCTTCAATGATGCCGACCAGAGGCTGTTTGAGGTACTGCGGTCAAAGTACTCAACTGCTCTTTCACTGAATCTGTGTGTAGAAGAAACCTCGTTCAGGCATGCAGTGTGTCCTTGTATTAAAGTTGATCTATATTACTTTCTACCACTAGATGTCCCACTAAATGCACCGGCATCTCAGGCCAAAACAAATGCTCTGTGGGCAACACACACACACACACACACACACACACACACATGCACTAACATGCACGTGTGGCCAGCCTGGCCATATAAACAGAGAACAGATGAGCTTGGATTACAACACACACACACACACACACACACACACACACACACACACACACACAGAGGAACTGTGATGTCATTCTCTGCTCAGGCCGTAATTACTCCATGATATCTTTACATATTGTGACTGCTACTCAAGTCACTGATTGTCCAGATATAAGGTATATACTGTAGTTTACGTGTGTAATCAGTAACTAGCTTTGACATCATTTAAAAAACATCTGTATTAATAACATATGTTACAATAACAGCAACCTCTCTCTAGTCTTATGATGTTGACGTTCAAAACCTGTGTGCTCATCCTGGCTAAGCCCCACACCTGTGCTGAGCTCACCTAAATGCCGTCGTATTACCCATACACCACCCAGTGGTCAAACAAATAATACACTAGAAACAAGACTATGCATTATGGCTGTAACACATATACAATTGATGTTTGCTGCTATATTAATGATTCAAAGATTCTACTGAACGTACTGTATAAAGCACCTTGATTATTAAAACACTTATTGAACTGTATGTTTTGAATAATGTCCTATTGCCCTTCCATGCCACCACAGGCGTTTGTGATATTCTGCGGTCTGGGCATCAACAACACAATGATGTACAATCAAGTGAAGAAGACCTGGGCTAAACAGTCAGTAGCACTGGATGTGAGCAAGGCAGCAGTTTGATCTTCTTCTCACACTGCAGATAACTCAGTTCTATACCATTGGCACGGATATTACATTGGCATGCGTTGGCGAAATGGTCTCTCTCGGTCTAGCCTGAATATTTAAGCCTTTGCTAAATAATTCATATTAAATGTGTGTGTGTGCACTTGCTACCCAACTCTCATTATGAGCAGTCCCTTGTATAATATGGAATATTATGCAAAATGTGGAATATGGTATTAGTAGTACAGTAAAAGTTGTTTTATATAGTAGATAATACACCATATTTATATTCTCAACACATTAGTAAGCCGTGTGCAATGCGTAGACTAATGTATATGAACTTATGTTTATATTGTCTTGTAGTGTTAGTTTGCAGAGTGTGTTGAAAAGGATTATCATTACATAAGTCATACTCACACTGTGGTTAAAACACATCCTGTGTGCGTTCTGCTCTCTCAGATGCTGTCCTACCATGCTACCTGCTCCAAGGTAGAGGTTGACAGACTCAAGGTAATACCCAGTGACACAATGCATGCATGCGTCCTCACTATTCAGAATATCTGAATTCAACGTTAGGTGCGTTGTGTCAGCGGGTGCAATATTTAATGCCGTGTGATAAGTGTTTGGGATTGTTGTTTTTTATTAATTTTTTTAAAAACTATTTAGGCAGCGTGATTGACAGCTCTTGCTTCTGTTCCTAAGGCGGCTAAGATTCCCCTGAGCAGCGAGTTAGGCATTGACGAGTTTCACTTCAATGACTTCTCGCTGGACAATGATGCCATGATCACCGCGTCACTACGGATGTTTCTGGAACTCTCCGTGGTCCAGAAGTTCAAGATCGACTACGAGGTGGATTCCCGGAGTGGCAGTAGTAGCCTAGTTACTGTATAGGCTCACAGTGAAGTCTGATATAGACGACTGGAACCGGACGTACTTCTCATACCGTTCTTTTCCCTCACAGGTTCTCTGTCGCTGGCTTCTGACTGTGAGGAAGAACTACCGAACCGTGGCGTATCATAACTGGAGACATGCCTTCAACGTGTCCCAGTGCATGTTCACTATGATCACTGTAAGTCTTCTGGGCCAGAGAAACAGCTGTTGGAATAAAGCTCATCCCCAATGGCATGCTTCTGTTATTATTCAAACACAATGTTGTTTGCTTATCATTGCTGGTCATGACCGACTCATAGGTTGACAGATGTGCTATTTGTAAGCTGCTTCGGAGACACACGTCTGCTAAATACTCAATGTCAACTGTGATGTTAACCGCGATTAGGAAGTAAGCCGAGGCACAACAGTCACACATATAAATGGTTAAACGTCTAGTACATTGACATGCAGTAAAAAGAATATCATTTACATGTTTTATTCAGATTGTTATTGATTTACAAGGAATACACTCTTCCCGCCAGACCGCCGGCTTCCAGGAGCTTCTGTCTGACGCAGAAATGCTGGCGCTGATGGTCGGCTGCCTGTGTCACGATCTGGACCACCGAGGCACCAACAATGCCTTCCAGGCCAAGTAGGTTGCTTAGGCTAGTAGGTTAGGCTGGCCGTGGGGGGGAAGAAAGGGCGGAGCCTGTAAGACGTGTGTGTGTCTGTGCCGCAGGACTGGCTCCGCTCTGGCGCTGCTGTACGGCACCTCGGCCACCCTGGAGCATCATCACTTCAACCACGCAGTCATGATCCTGCAGAGTGAGGTCAGCACTGCTTATGTGTGCTCCAGCCTGCACCTTCATACTCCACTAGCGTGCAGACTACAGTTCGCATTACCATTACGTAATAGTGGAGAATGAATACTGTACGAATGTACTGTAAACCAATGTAAGAGTGTAAAATGTCTCGTGTTCGCTATAATGTATTGTAAACCCTCTTGTGTATCGGCACATTGTCTTTATGGTGGTATCAGGCAGAGGGCAAATACCACAAAGTGCCTGCCTGTGTCCAGTAACCATGTGGTATTATACCTAATGAGGACTATTCAGCCCAGGTTGGGGTCAGGTTTTAGTTTGTTTCATCTTTATTTCCAATAGATTTCCTTTAACAGACGCCAGCGAGAGTCTGTATCCTTTGCTAATTATCATTCCTAATGGGAGCTTCACTGACAGTGAACAATGAATTTGCCAATAAATTGTTGTAAAGAATGCATCGCCAATTATTCATATTTGCTGCTTGTTGCTTTTTCAAATAGGGTCACAACATTTTTGCCAATCTCTGCTCTAAAGAGTACAGCAGCATGATGCAACTACTGAAACAAGCCATTCTCTCTACAGACCTCATGCTGCATTTTCAGTAAGTGGTCCTCTTTGAATCAAAGCGATTGTGTTGAACACATCTACAGTAACACATTTGGTTAAGGACATGTATTCTTAATTATTTGCTTTCCAAGGCGCAGGACGAAATTCTTTGACTGCGTGCTGTCTGGGGAATTCAGCTGGACGGATGAGGGTCACAGAGAAGTTCTCAGGTGTCTTGTTATATCAGGTGTCAGGATATTAAAGGTGGAGTCAGGGGTGCTGGGAAAAAAGGATTGTTTATATTTGAACTTGTTCAAAACTCACCTCTCCCTTCAACCATATGCGTGCTCCCTCAGAAGCTCAACCGCCCTCGCAACACCGGATTGGCATAAAAGGTTATCCGTTCTGCAATTATAAAGCAGGCAATTGGCTCTTCTGGAGGAGAGGCGGGACATGTTCTTCCAACTGTCACCTTTGGCGTTTCAGAACTCTCCCATAGTGCTCCATTCAAAATTCTCGAGGTGGCATGTCTCCGCTATACAATGTCTCTGCTAAAAGTGTATTAGCTTGCAATTGCTGTCTGCACCTTTTTTCTATATTAATTTATAATTGTTATATATATTATAATAAAGGTAGGTGAAGACTGGAAGCGAGTGGGAGAGAGATATAGGGAAGCATTGGGAAAAGACAACGTACCGGGTTCAAACCCAGGTCTCCCAAGGCACAGGGAGTTATTGCATGCTCCCACAGCTCCAGCCTGACTTTACCTTTACCTGTGGAAAGCACAATAGTCATAGCTATAAGTGAGGTGTGCAATAAGTAGACATTGGTGCCACCAACAGGTCTATGTTGATGACAGCGTGTGATTTGGGTGCAGTCACTCGCCCTTGGGAGATATCCAAACAGGTTAGTTAGTGCGTCTATTCCACAGCTTCACACTGTGTATTGTATTTCATTTTGAAGGTTGGAACGGCAAATTAAGTTATTGCCATATTCTTTTTGCTTCTATGCTGTTCATCACTTCTGTATTTTTTTTTATGCCATAATGTATTTTCCAGTATATTGTGGAAGAGGTTATAGCTTGCTACTGGACACAATACGCTCTCAGTGAGCTGTGATATGAAAGCTAGAATTATTACAGAAAGTGAGTTTAATAAAATACAAATCCTGTCTTTTAGATCTGGTTTGAGTTTGGTTTATTTAACAATAGTTATCATTACTATTGATATACCAAGGTTGCCGAGCTGGTGACAAGCGAATTCTTTGAGCAAGGTGACCGGGAGAGGTCTGAGCTGAAGCTAACCCCAGCTGTAAGTAATGCCAAATCATACGTTGGTTAAAATCTCCTCCACGCTCATGAAGTGTGTACGTCTTCTGACTGACAAATGACTACATGTTGGAAAACAATTAATAATGTGAACTTTTCACATCCCTGAAGGCCATATTTGATCGTAATCGCAAAGATGAATTACCTGCATTACAGCTGGAGTGGATCGACGGGATATGTAAGCCCTTGTACCAGGTAGGTACCGCCAGGAAAACCTCCTTCCCAGAAGGACCATGTTATCCATGATGATTGTGAACTGGAAGGTTCTTTATGAATATTATACTATCTCCTCTAGGCACTGGTCAAGCTAAACAGGAAACTTCAGCCAATGGTCGATGGGATAGATGCCAACCGAACAAAGTGGCAAGAACTCTGCTCTTCCTATCAGCAGACACGCAGAGCTTCAATGTCCAATCAGAGCCATCCACAAACTCCAGATGCTATGCAAGAAGTTACTCAACAATCAGAGAGCCCAGAGTCTGGTGAAAACCAAAGGCTTCTCCCAGATTTCTGCTGTGGTTCAGAGTTGGTTGGCCATGTGAACTCTGCACAGGTCTCTGGCAAGTAAGGACAGATTCATTGTAGAGGGAAAAAATGAATGTGTTTTTTTTAAAGGTACACTTCTTAATTTTTGTCTAGAAGTGAATTGTTGTTTTGGTATTAAACAGACAGCTGACTGGCTATAGCTCATCGCTCCTCCTCTGCCTCCACCATTTCTAAGTTGTACACGTGTGTGTACAGTCTAGCACAATATATTGGTATAATAGCAAAGATGGGGCATTGTAATACATTTCAATGGAAGCAAAAATGTAACCCTTCCGGTCTCTTAAGTGTGTGTGTCACTAACAGCATTTTGATGTGGCGGCTGTGGTAGGCAACACACAGAAAGCTAAATCTACCATTTACCCCAAAACAGTTTGCTGCAGAAATACCGCTGTAGCCTCAGATTGTTCATTGTTACTTGAGAATTAATTTAATAAACTAAAAAAAAACATTAACGCCCCCAGGAAGAAATAATGGGCATTGACTTGCATGATACGCTGGGTTGTTTTGGTCTGCATATGGGTTAAACGTCCGCCCCCCCTTCCTTTCCAAAAACCAAATGTGTCTAGCTGTGGCAGAAAGTGGGGGTTTAGGGGCACTCTAATGGAATTGAGGAGGGTGCTTTTAACATGGTAAGCACTCCGAATGAACATGTTCAACATGCATTGTAAGGCATACATCCTGATATATATATATAATAATAATATATATTGATTTGTTTCACACATACATAAATATATGATTATTACATGCATGATGTACACACACATATAGCCTGCATACATACTAGACATACTAGACATGTTTACTGATACAACACCAATGATACGATACCAAAGATTGGGTTATAAATGTGTTATCATGACAAAAGCCTCAACAGTGCAAACCTGTTTGAATGCCTTTACAGAACCACATGGAATCACTGTGATTTAATTCCTGGACTCCTAGATTTCCATTCTGAATGTAAACGGGAGCATGACGTTGTTCCCGTGCTTTCTTACCTCAACAGCACACCTGGTTGCATGGCACTATGTTAATGTTTGTGGTGTTATTCTGTGAATTGCATGTCGGCATTCTATCAGTACTGTGCATTGCTGCTTTTTCCGGGAAAGCCTGAAATGGAATCTGTCAGGAACGGAGGAATGTACAGTAGCAGAATCATGTTGAAACAATGGTGACAGAGTTTACACATGCGCACATATTTCCCCATACCCCTATTATATTAAGAATATGTCTAAACTTGCTAAATTATTCCAATATTTTTTGTAATACAGAGGTGCGTTCAGATTTGGCGATCTGAGTTGAACACTCGAGGTGAACAAGTGTTCTTTTATCTTAGAAATTTGAACATTTTGTGTAAACATTACGAATTGTTATATTTAAACTGTAACCCTTAGTACAGTGTCCATGTGTGTTCTCATGTATGTGTGTGTGTTTGCAAATGTTCACAGTGAACTTAAAGCCAACGGAAAACTGTTTGAAAATGTTTTCCATTTTGTACTAATTTGAACGCACCTCAGGTGTAACCTATATCCGTACAGTATATGATGATACTGTAGTGGTCTGGCTGCAGACCTCTAAACTCTCAGCCGCTTTTTCAAAATGGAGTATTCATCATGAATAACATAGTGGTGAATATCAGCCTGAAACACGAATAGCGGAATATTAGTCCATGTACAGAATTATAGCACCATGTAAGCTTAAGTGGCACTTCAGAATGCGTGTTTGTATTCCTTGTTCTCTGTAATGTCTCAGAAACCGTTATTTCTAACAGCATCCCGGGTCGAATAAGATGCCTTATTTTTCAGACTCAGTATAAAAGCATTTATATTATAAAAAGTTATTCAGAGGGTTTTGAAACAGGTTTATGGGCATTTGGCGCTTACCAGCACAAATCACTTTGCAGATGTAATTAACAGTAAGAAAAATGCCAAACAAACTAACAAAACAAAACACTTACTGTACACTGACATGTATGTTATTTAAATTTGTCACTCATGGCATTAATCACTGGCATTAATCGCCATCGCGTTTTTTAATTCTGACCAGATTGCATGCTGATTTGTTGAGCGAGCAATTGCATGTACTGTACCATTAAAGTTTTTTTTTCTGGACGTTATGCAATTGTCTTTAGTTGCCATATGAGATTGCTTTGCATGAGTGTAAGGGGAAAACTCTCCAGCTGTAGATAACATTGTTGCTGTATAATGTTTGCTGGTATAGCAGACCTAAAGATCTATATTTTCAATCTCAAACCCTGTGCCAAAATTAATACATTAATTATTTTTCGTATTAGGCTCTATATTTATGAAAGATATCTTGTGACATTTACATTTTTCCTTGCTATTATTACTTTACCGCTAAGAGCAAATAATGTAAAGCAAGAAAGTGTATGAATTATGAAAAGTGGGAAAAGCTGAGATCAAATCCCTCCTCTTGTTTTGTGAATAAACTGCCCTGGCATGGACAACTGAATATTCTTTGTGATTTGTTGTTTACTGTATGTCCTTTCTGTTTCGGTTCACAGCATCAATGTAGAAACAATGCAGCTATTACTTGATATATCCACTTTTTTGCTACATGCATGGCAGTAAATTTGAAGCATTAACCAAAACTCTGAAACTATTCTTAACATTTAACTCACATACATGTGAACCAAATAGGAAGATAATACTTTTCCCACTTCTGCTATGAAAAGTTAAACAGTCCTAGTCCTATTCCTAGTCCCACTCCTAAAGAAATAAATCAAATAAAAACAAAACCCCGCTGTACAAACAACATAGTGGACTAGAGAGAATGTTTACATATTCATACAGTCTTTTTACCAGGGCCGTTATTTGATGTAGGCTGTTAATAAGGCAGCAAGGTGAGGAAATAGTAGCCCCAGTAGCACTGGTGCAAGACACACACACATAGCCTCAGCCACAGCCAGAAGCGGGCCTTAATCTATAATTTAGCATGGATTGGATGTATTCTCCTCGGGGTTGATGAATAGGAGAGGTGGGTGGAGGGCCTTCAGCTTCTGCTCTCTTTTATCTCCCTCTCTTTTGCTCTCTCTCTCTCTCTCTCTCGCTCCTTCTCTCTCTCTCCTCTCGCTCTCTCTCTCCTCTCTCTCTCTCTCTTTCTTGCTCTCTCTCTCTCTCACACACACACACACACACACACACACACACACACACACACATGCACGCACAGTAACACACTCTTTCCCTCATTTCCATGGACTTACAAGAGTGACTGTACTGTGACTGTGACTTTTATAACCCGCCTGAAGAGATCTGATGTAGCCAATAGTTAATAACTCAATATTTTCATTACAGCATTTCAGTGCTGATGAGAAGCAGGCCTAAAATAGCTCCTAATCTCTGCTAACATCTAAGAAGGACGCATCAGCATTAGTCGACTTTCCTAAACATGCTCTTTATTACAACTTTGTCAATTCTACTTTATATATTTAGAAACATGGCAACCTAAGCAACACGAA
This sequence comes from Forbesichthys papilliferus, assembly GCA_025399855.1. Taxonomy (NCBI): domain Eukaryota; kingdom Metazoa; phylum Chordata; class Actinopteri; order Percopsiformes; family Amblyopsidae; genus Forbesichthys; species Forbesichthys papilliferus. Next base: position 7,875 of record JAODOY010009366.1, on the reverse strand, counting down.
CGCGAAAAGCTCGAAATAGACCATAAATATTTATACACTGTTGACTCGGCAGCAGTTGTAATGTATGTTGTACAGCTTTGTCTCGCTTCCTGTTTATTCATTATATTATTATGGGAATGTTTTTTTAATGAGAGGACATTGCAATTCTGCATCTGTGCCAAGCCCTTTGACAATCCCATTTTCAACACACCATTGAGATCAAAGTTAGGCTACAGCTTCACTTATGAACTGCTGAAGGATTAATTGAACACAGTGGCATCCATCAAACCACGTGAGAGCACTTTTTCCCCCAATACCTATAATACAATACATTTGATCTATCTTAATATGTATCAGAAGACCCCCATGAAGAACCTTAAAAGAGAAAGAGTTACCCTGCCCGGAGGAAGCCCGGGGCCCCCGTCTGGAGCCAGGCCCAGCAGAAGGGCTCGCCGGCAAGTGCTGGTGGCTGGGTTTGCCACGGAGCCCAGCCGGACACATCCCGAAAAAGCAATGTGGCGCCTCTCTCTCCATCCTATGTGGGGGTTGGTGCGCTGTCACATGGGTGGCAGTGAAAGTCATGGGCCTCAACAGAACAGACCCGGGCAGCAGAAGCTGGCTCTAGGGACGTGGAACTTCACCTCGTTGTGGGGAAAGGAGCCAGAACTTGTGCGGGAGGTGGAGCGCTACCATTTAGGGGCTTACCTCTACGCACAGTCTTGGTTCTGGAACCATACTCCTGGATAGGGGATGGACTCTATTCTACTCTGGAGTTGCCCAGGGTGTAAGGCCCTGGCGGGTGTGGGGATACTCACAAGTCCCCGGCTGAGCGCCGGTACGTTGGAGTTTATTATGTATTAGTCCATTCCACCTTAAAAGAATAGTCTCACTTTTTTCCCACCCAGAATTTAAAATATTGCAGTTTCATTGGCAACTGTTTAAGGCTTTGATATAAAAAAACAGAAACAAACAATATAGTTGAACCACATATGTCTTTATGTTTTACAGAAGTCACAAACTAGGTTTGATTCCTGTTACTGAAACAAGAAGGAACCTACTGTAGCTGATGCTAGCAATCTGGTTTTCATCTAATGAAGACATGCATGTAAGTTTCCAAAAATGTTTATCATTTTTGCAGAAGAGACATCATTTTTTCAATGCTAAAGGATTCAGGGAGGTTGTACTACGCACTACGCACCATTAACCATTGTACATTTTGGAGGAGGAAAGACACTGAACTCTGGAGTGAATAATAATGAAACTATCCTAAACTTTAATGATGAGGGGGAGAGATACTGGATGTTGGGATCATGGCCATAGTTAACCTCACTGTGTATAATTTCAATAAGAGGGGAATCCTATACCAGATGTTTGTCCACAGAAATAAAACTTATCCGATGGGGAGACATAAAAATAAGTGATACGTCACAATGAAGTATAGTGGCTTTAAAACTCATGATTCACGTTTGACACAAACCGAACTGTTTGTTCCCAAGCTGTTCCCTTGTCCTGTGGTTGACAATGAAAAAGCACAGCTTGCATTTGAAAATGTCTTTATAGCTTTGAACTTTTAAAGCTCAAAATAATTTTACTATTAACCTTCGTGACTGTGGGAAAGCAGATAAACTGTTCCTATTCGCCATTACTGTAATGGCTGTCCTGACTGTACTGAGTAAATCAAGACGTACATTGGACAGTTAAACTGTCTGTACAATCTAAATCACATTATTCACATTCTTGAGTGACTAAAACTAATTTGTATTTATTTATTAGAGAATATGAGCAAGAAAAGCTTAGATTGTGTGGCCAGGCAGCATTATTAAACTGAACTCAGATGGACACAGTATGTCACATCGAGTACAGTGTAACCAGGTTTATAAAACTGACAACGCAGGCTAAAGGTGCTGAGGCTGGCATCCAATTGAAATTCTCCCCTTCCCCCAGAGATATTTGGCGACCTCTGACTCCTCACTCATTGCAATTGGTCAACATCTTGCAGTGCACAAGCTCATTCGAGGACAGGAAGTGGGACCTCTATGAAACTATTTGGGAAATATAATGGAGCGACAGCGCTCATCTGCATCGAACTGGCCGCTTGCTGATTGTGTCTGTCAAATCACAGGGTTGCGCCTGAACAAAGAAACCCAACCAAATCCCATGCTGGAGAAGTTAGATATTCTCTGTCCGACTTGTATAAGAACCCCAACCACCGTAGGCAATTTTAAAATCCCATCTCCTCCCTGTCTTCACTCCTCTTCATTGCAAGCAAAAGTATACAGAAATCAAAATCGAACAATCTCTGAGTGAAAGAAACAAGCATTTTTCTTCATAATATGATGAAGCCGTGTAGACCCACTGGAGATGTATACATTTTTTCCCTCCTCTGTGCCATTTATCACACTGCCGTGCCTGGTTGTCCATCATTATCAAAGCTTCCACAGTGTTATGACATGGAAATTAATAATTGATTCATTCAGGCTTCTGAAATAGTCTGTAATACCAGATTCACATCACCAACCAGCACTCAATCTGTAAAGAATGCAAACTTTTCCTATTTGTTTGTATTGTATTGATATCATGTTTTGAGATCATTGTCTTACATAATCAATAATGATTAAATAAAGAAGCCCTAATGGTAGACTAGCATTTATATCTGGCTTCTACTAATGTACACAGAGCAGTAGAGCTCTGGATAAGCTACCTATATACCTAAAGGCTAGTCTTGTACCCACAGATAGGGCTTTTGCATTAGTTTATTTCATGGGTGAACAGATTCAGCTCATATTTTCAGCAACAGACTGTTCTGCAGCCCAAGGAGCTCTTCCTACTGTATATGCTAAGATCTACAGTTCTATTCAAGCTTAATTAATAGGGTTTTGCATATTAACTGCTTTTCATGGGTGTATCTTAATAGAGTGAAGATGAAGCAATCACATTCTGAGGCTACAATCACTTCTGAGGACGTTTTTCAAAGACCTTCTAATTAATATTTGTACAAAAAGCCTGTTTTAATTCCTTACTAGTTTTGTGCCATTTCATTTGATTTGCATTGTGACTGTATTTGATGTACAGCTTGGACACATTCTTTACAAATTAATATAATGAGACACACTGGCTTTGTGGGTTAACGCTTTTTGCAGTGAATCCAGGATTAGAGTAATCATTTGAGCAAGTTGTAAATGAATATTTCATAACTTCTGACATGTTAAAAATGTGTTCGGACATTTTTTTATGCATTTATCTTGAAGTATAATTGGTTTGGCATTAAGTCGTCAATAGCCTGTATTTTTCAATCCCATTGCTTTCTGCCATTTCTATACATTTTGTTCCCTCCATTGGTGGAAAACAGTTGATTAGCACAATAACTGAAAACAGAGAGTAAAGAAAAATTATTTAAAAGCAAATTGTGTAAATGCTTTGTACTCCTGCATTTGCAGAACACAAAGAGAGAGAGAGAGAGAGAGAGAGAGAGAGAGAGAGGGGGGGGAGGGAGGGAGAGAGAGAGAGAGAGAGAGAGAGAGAGAGAGAGAGAGAGAGAGAGAGAGAGAGAGAATGAAAGAGAAAGAGAGAGTGAGGAGCTCACTCTCTAGACCAATGCCGTGAATTTGACCCAAGGCTATGGAAATAAGGGGGGCGGGACCAAAAAGGACCCCTATCCTTTTGACAGGCGGGAACGCCCCACCCTATGACAGGCCAGAGCTGGATTCTTTCAATGAAAAGCCCTTTGATTGTTGGCAGGAACTCCTCTGGTTGGGTTGAATGCATGTCAGAGGCCTGTCAGAGTGATGGACGGGCGGGTATTTTACCCCTGATAGAAACAAGCTTCATCGAGTGAGCCACTAACTTTCAGGGAGCAGGACCTCTGCCAGTCAACTCCTAACCTCGACTGAAACAGATGGAACCAACCACGGCGAAGAGAAACACTCTGGAGAAGTGTGAGGCTGATGCAATAGTAACTATTAATTGGGGGTGACATGAAAAAAATGAATCCAGTTAAGTAATTTGTTATTTTGAAGACGGTGATATTTTTCTTGGTTTTGATTTATTATAGCATTGGAATTAACCTTTGAGTCTTTTAAACATATTTTGTGAAATGGCTTTGTAGGTGTTGAAAGGAAAAAAAAAGAAAGAAGAAAAAAAGAATTAAAAATAGCAGTATGAAAAGAAAATGCGATAACTCCTTTTGAACCCTATCATATTCATTTTTACACAAGGGGTGTTATTTGTCTTAAGCCACCTCATTATGTAGTAATATGTATCAACCACAAACATATATACAGTTTAGGGATGTCATATTTTAACTTCATACAGATTTGAAAACATTACACTTTTTTCACATGCAATGCATTAAGATAAAGCCATGGTTGTGTCCCCGCCTCGGGACTAATATATTTATATATATTATACCAGACTGTGGCCTCGGGGGGCCCATAGAGAAGAGTTGCACCACACTCTGCATGTAAGTCATGTCCCACCAGCCACACCAGTGCACAAACCAAACTCACTAACGCCTATAGCTGCTGTGGAGCTATAACTATGTGAGCAGGAAAACTAATGGATCGATGACATGCCTCTCTCACTCCCTCTTACTCTCATCTGTCCAAAACGTCTATGTTTACTAGGGCCGTGTATTGGCAAAACTCTGGCGATACGATACATATCACAATACAGAAGCCACGGTTCCATTTATTGCAATATATTGTTGACACTGTAAGCAAGGTGATATATTGCTATTTCTAATATGCGGAAAACTCTCATAGCAATGCTAATGTGTTGAACCGCTGCAAAAAATAACAAACACTTTCTCAGGGACTACAGATGGAAATTAGCTTTAAAATAAATCTGGTAACAAGCTTGCCTCTCTTTTAATTTTTTAAAAATTTTGTTGTTTAAATTGATACCGTGATTTAGAGAATCGATACAGTACAGTATTGCGCATCGTAATATTGCGATACTCAGGTGTATTGATATTTTCTTATACCCCTATTGTTTACACGTTTTTGTATTTTTTATTTTGCTTTACAATGTCTGGATCACCCTCTATGATTTATAGACAAACACACACACACACACACACATTGTATATAGCCTACTTACAGTACAGGCACATGTAGCATACTAAACTATTGCTTTTATTGCCTTCAAGTGCTCCGGTAAATAATCAGTGCTTAGAAGGCTCGTGACACATCTTGGTCTCCCAAACTGAAGAGCGTAAGTGCTGTGTTTGTACGGGCATGTAGCCAACTCTGCCCTTAGTACATCCAACAGACCCCATCACACCCAACAGGAAACATACAGATGTCTACCCATGTCACATGTCAGTATGTCTTTGTTCATTAAACGTCACTGTGAGCACTGCAATGTAAATATCCTCCCTGGCTAGTCTTGTTTGCCCTTTGTAGAAATATTTTATTTCTGACAGGAGCCTTATTTGGTGTTAATACAGTAGGCTACAAATTGTATCAAAATATTTCATCTATATTTCATATGGTGTTTTATCAGTATCCAATATCCCTATAATGGGAATGTATAGGGCATCCCGGGAAATATCCTCATTGAATTGGTCAATCCTCATTGACCTCTATAGGATATGCAGCAGTAGGAACAGCCTTGTACAAGTGCAAACATACAGTTCATATAAAAAATTATTTGTTTTCATCATTAAAATTTAACCGTATTTACACAATACACGGTGTTAGAATTATTGCATTTTCTGTGACAGGCAATGAAAGAATGTCTCACATTTCACATTTTAAGCTAATGTCTTTCCCCTTCTCTCAAGTGACAGAATTTGCCTGTCGGCTCTTTCTCGTCGCGGGCATTGACTCAAACCCCCACCCCGCCACAGAGCAATGGGGTTGGTGGGGTAACGAGAAGGCCTGAGAAACTCAAGACCTCAAGGCTGCGTAGTACTCAGCCATCACAAGCACTTAGCGTCTGCCAAACATGTTGCAGTGTTGTTTACCACTGCCTCAGCTCGGTCAAAAGCTGGAGCCCTGGTGTCTCCTCACTAACAAGGCCCAGGTGAAAGCAAGAGAGGAAATATAAGCTGGCCTTTTACTTGCCACTTCATTTCCTGACTAGTAAGAGCCTGTTTCCTGTGCATCAGCCTAAACATGGCATTTCACTGGGGGGACAGGAATGAGGGGTTTCTCCTCATTGTCCACTTCTGACTTTTTTGAAATGTTCAGCTTTCTTTGAAGGGCCACATAGTATCCATTTGCAGGTCGCCAAATATGAATTCCTTAAAAGGAGTCAAATTGTTAAATATATGATATACTGTAGTGAACAACCCATTCATGAGTCACTTTACCCATGCTTGAAATGGAAACACCCAGCAACTGTTCCATGGCAAGTCAAAGATTGTTTACTTGAGGAAGAGCTATCGGTTAGTAAGAGAGGACAGGTTGTCACAGAAATATTTCCCCCCCTGATACCCTGATAGGTAAACACACACCTCTCATGTGTACAGGAGGTGCATGAGTTATGCAGGTGTCTCAGTGTGTTCATTTAACCATAGAAAAAAGAACTTTATAAAAAATACTGACTTTAGTGCTTGCAAAAGTGGGATTTTTTTTGGGTTTTTTTTGTTATTAAAGTTACTCTGATCATATTGTGTTTTTATTGTACTAGAGGGAGCGCTGTCGGTGTTTCAAATCAAACAACAGTATTTTTTACAGTATAATGTCAGTTTTAACCACAAATCTGAAAGTCTATGCACCAATTGAGGAGTGGTTCTTTAACTGTCTGCACAATATACTAATACACTAAATACACCTAAATTTAATCTTCAAACCATAGATGACTTTAGTATTTGTTTTGCCTGGAACTAACCATGGTCGTGGCGGCTCTCGATCAATTAGCCATCCGTCACCAGGGTGTGTTTCTGTCTCTTTGTGTGGGACCCCAGCTGAGGGTCATTACAGGCATGCCATGAGTTGTTCTCTGCCAGATGGTGGCCAGGCAAGCAGGCCTGATAGTCACACGCCATGTGCTACGGCTCAGATTCAAGTCTCCTGCAAATACTTAGCCTTTAAATTAAACAGGCCGGCTTGACTGGAGGCTATAAGCTCAGATGGGTCCTGCTCCAAAGAGGACAAAACAGTCAAGTTAAACTCCTGAGTCTCTTTGGCTCATAAAGAAAAACTTCAGATTCCCAGGCCTCTGAAAGCAGGCCTGTCTCTAGTGCAGCAGGTTTGATTGCAGACGGAGTGTTTTGAACAGGGAGCGAATTACGTTCTGACTGGTTATGAAACAAATGTAAAGTTCAAAGCCCACAGCTGTGAGAGACAGAGAGAAAGGTCAACAGACTGCATTCGCTAGGCGGTGGTGCTACATACGATAAGGGTTGAGAACAACAGCTGCACAGTGACGAGAGATCTACCAAGGCAAAGGTCCTCTAATCAGACAGAAAGAACGTGTCATTTGGCTGTCAAGGTACCTCCCTGAAGAAATGTCTGTATTTATTATCTGGTAATTGTCTGCACACTTATGAGTCATGCAATGATTACATTATTACATTTGTATTTATCAAATGTCTAATCAGGTAGGTATTTTATTGTTTCACTAAATAAAGACCTATGTTTAGTAAAAGTGAGAGTTTTGAACCAGATAGCATTGAGCACCATCACCAATATTGACTGATTCCTTCAGTGTTTGTTTCCTGCCACCATCTATAAGTCTGTGTCACTTTATCCTCCCCGTCTGTTAAGGAGAACCAGGTCTTTGGTGCACTGAGCAGTGATTGGCAGTTGTGAAGGGGCCACTTCATGGTAAGAGAAGCTGAAATGGTGGGAAATAGATCACAAAGTCCCAGAACGCTAACAGACTCTTTTTAGACAGCAATGATACTGTCACTGTTGGAATAGCCAACATAAAGCAAGTAATCAATACATA
>JAODOY010009345.1:6167-29637 GCA_025399855.1 Forbesichthys papilliferus | reverse complement strand
GTCCAGGTCTGGGAGGACATCCCTCAGGAGACCATCCGCCACCTCATCAGGAGCATGCCCAGGCGTTGTAGGGAGGTGATACGGGCAAGTGGAGGCCACACACACTACTGAGCCTCATTTTGACTAGTTTTAAGGACATCACAGGATTTCCTACTATCAAAGTTGGTGTAAATAAGAGATTTGCTGGAAATAATTATTGATAGGCTTATTAGATTTTTTGATCCATTTTGGAAGCCTAAACAAGACATGGTATTTTGTTATAGTAGGGCTTTGCATGCGCAGTCAATGTTCACATGTCTGTGTGGCTGACACACCAGTGCAGACATATATTATGCTTCCGAGTCACGCCTATGTAGGGTACGATTGAAGCTCGACATAGAAGCATAAATCTGCCTAAGTCTATATTTCACTGGCCCATCCACATATTAAATAGTGTAAAGACTCCAGAAACGTGCATGCCTTCAGCTGTTGCAATGTGAATGTGGACACTGTGTTGACTAAATAGGATCTATATGTATACAGTACATGTGGGTACTGTACAGTAGCTAACCTGCAACGTTTCCGTGTCAGAAATCCCGACCTGAAATGTTGTGCCAGACAGTTAAGAGGGACCGGCCAATATCAGCAAATGACGTTATCTGGCTGATCTTGTTGGCTCATGCCCACGGCTGGCTGAACTAGGCTTTTTCTAGTTTTTACTTGTTTATTTGTATCTACTTTAATACAGTTAAATTACAATTTTAAGAAAAAAAACTAAGCAATTAGCAACTGTATTGACAATACTGTGTATGTATACTGTATTGCTATTGACCCCTTTCGGTCTTGTAAGCCTACAAAATGGCCGTGACTGAGAATTCTGTCATTGAATAAACTAAAATGTATTCTCAGTTTATTGTGAGCTGATGTCATGCCTTTCCCCAAAAGGTTGCAGCCATCATTAGAATATAAAAAACCAGACACAATTGCAAATGGAAATACATGAATAACCAGTATGCTGGTCATATATTTCAAACGGCAAACATGCAGAAAGGATATAATCTAGGGGCGTCTGTGTTTTGGAGGTTACAGGGTCACATTTGTATCCCAGTGCGAACCAAAATGAAAGCCACACATGGAACATGTGAAATATCCTGCTGTGAATCTCTTGTGTTCACTGAGAGCTGCGAGGGGGAGCACAGACCTAACTCCATTCCAACTGGTGCCATACCTGTCACACTTGTGATGACAAACAGGCTGTAACAGAGTGCCTCTTACTCGTTTTTCAAACGTGCACTGACATCAAGAATGCGCTGGCTTTCAGGACTGATAAGAGAGGGGCTGTAATCCGTCTTAACGTCAGTTCAAAATACAATGGCTGAACTGTATGCTTTTCATCACCTCCAACTGATGAATGATAGAGGGAAAAATGCTATATGTTCAAAGGCCTGTTGCTGCTTTACTGGTCATTTCTTTGGTTTTAACCTCATTTGAAAACATTTTTAAAAGTATAGTTGCACTTTAAGAGTAACAGCATGCTACAATCAGTTGACCTGTGAACGATACATTATAGTACTGCATTAAGACACTTTCAATGCTTGTGTTAAAATTTACAACATTGCCGTTTTTAGAAAAATCTGGTTTGAAAATGCCTGAACAGGCCAATTCTGTTAAAAACCATCCAAGGTCCTTGCTGACATACAAGCGTATTATGAAATTGTTATGGTCATAAAATGTAACAGTTAATGCTAATAAACATTATTGATGGCCTCCTCTCAGCTCCTCCTTGACCCTCCCTCAGTTTCCAGCATTTTAGCATTTTCTTAAAACAGTGGGTGGAGTCAGGTCAGAGATGTGGGTAAAGTTACACATTCACCCTCTGTGCTACATTAACCTGCTAGTCTAACACTGCAGGACTCCAGATTTAAACATGGTGGCATGCCTCATACGTCCTTCTCTGGCCCTTGAAAGTAGACCAGAGAGAGCTTACTGCTTCACTGCAGATATATAGAAATGATGACTGTTTTATGCATCTAGTGCTCTGCCCAGGGCACCGTTGCAGGTGCTGTTCCAGAGCTTCCCTTAGGCCTCAGTCCAGTGAGAGATACTGTACTCTAGCAGCCTGCAGTCTGCTATCAATCAAGAAATTTCACTGTGATACATTATTAAGTTTCCAGGGTACAGCATAAAGCCAGATGACCCTTATGCATTCTAGCACATCTAGCGCCAAAACACTTGCTTGGCATGGCTGTTATATTTAATGAACGTATAATAAAAGCACAAAAAACCCTCAAGCTAAAATTAAATAATTTCACCACAAGGCCTAATGAATCACAGATATTTATACTGATAGTTTAACTTGATTTACTTTTCCGGTAAACTACAGTTTCTAGTAACACAAAGGTATTTTATGAAACAAATACAGTACTATTTACCTGAATCCATACATGTCACTTAAATACTGTACATGTAAGCAGTATATACATACTGTACCTTTCTACAAGAACAGAGTGTGACTCACTGCTCTACACCAAACAATAAAAAGCATAGATACATTTGCAAACAGCAGTAACAGTAAGTACTGTATATAACTCTACTAGACTATATGTGCTCTCGGCAAGTTGAACCAACAATTCACCACTTGTACGGGTGAATTGATGGTTTAACAGTCTGCCTTTGTTATCAATGAAAACACTTAATCATTTGTTGAAATAACAAATGGTTACTTTCTTTTCCCACCTTGGCACCATGGCAAACTGAAAATGGAAATGTGCATAGCATAATTTCTTTCATTACTTAATGTTTACTGAATAGTCTAGCTCAGTTGATCTGGGTCAGTTTGTTATTCTATAATTCTGCTTTACACGTACTGTACAGAGCAAATATGCTGTGTATTGAATCATTGCTGGCTGTGCCATTCTCTCCAAAGGAAGGCAAATAAATTATTTGAGTGAGACATCATTCAAGTCCTGAGTGGAATAATGTATTGATATACTGTACGTCAGGCCATGACAGAAAAGAGGGGGTATATGGGCTCAGTTATGGGACCAGTGGAAAAGACAAAAGGAATCCTTGATGAAGTTCCTTTGAAGTGCCTTTTCCAGAAGTCCTTGGAAATACATATTGATGAAGTCCAAATTGTCTGGCCTAAAGGGAGAAGGGACTAGTCTGCTTTGCATTGCATTATAAATATTCATTAGAAAATAGGACATGCCTGAGCAGAATTACTACAGTTAAGCGATTGGCTCCTAAATCGAATAATTGGAAATGAAAGAAAATGTCAGTGTCATTGCGGGATAACATGACAAGATGTTGATATTACCGTATATATATATATTCTTTAACGAATTATCAAATTCCAAGTCAGGGTACGCAGACCATTTACTGTAATTAATACAAAAAATGTCTCCAAGCAAACATTTTGCAAGTGTACATAACAAAGTTATCGCAAAAATTGACATTGAATCGAGGCAGCTGTATTATATAACACCAAAAAAATAATAATATATAAAATCAGTATTCAGCTGAAGTATGTCCCTGTTCTGAACCGAGTCATTCTTTGTTCCTGGTTCAGAAGTGTATCTTTGAACCCACTGTCTCTGGAGTCAACTGGGAGGAATCTGGGATGGGGACTTCCTGTTGGTTGCAGACAGCAGCTGTCTTTAGAATAGTGTGCACACATTATCATTTACTGACAAGTGATTGATTCTCCAATTGGGACAACAGTGAATGAGAGCCCTGGTATATTTACTATTGGCGGAAAAACCCACGCAAAGCAATAACATTTTGCAAGCAAAGATTTAGAATGGGGGTCTCCATGCTCAATTATCTAGCCGATATATCGCAGAGTGCTGCTCAAGAGAGGCTTAATTCTTTGGGGAATTCCAAGACATGCTCTTATTGAGCCAAATGTACCTTTTAAACATGCAATGCATTTTGAATGGGACCTTTTATTAGCTAGTTTATATTTTTACCATATATAGTGGGCCATGATGGGAATAGCATCATAGATTTGAGTAAAGAAATTATTTCATAAATTCCCATGGCATGCAGACGTGAATCGCAACCAAGTGTCACAATTTTGAAAGCCATCGAATGAAACAGCCCGAAAGCGCAACATGGAATCGCGAGGGACCCGGCAGCGACAGATATCTGAGTGACAACTATGATCATGCGAAAGGCTCCTGTTGCGAATTTGGGCGCTCTCTGGTGGTCCAGCATCTGTGATGTTAGACAGACTTTAATTCCCCACCGAGATTCTATTTATTCAGTTGCCATAAGACAAGCAGAAATAAGGGTCTGTTTTGCAAATATAACAATGACAGTGTACTGTGATAAAAAAATTGATGTTTAGCTAAAATGGAAGACGTATTCATGTAGCTAATATTTCTATTAACATACCATCTATATTTTGTTATTTTGTCTTGGCATGAAGTTGATGTTTCACAGTGTTCTTCCTTAGCGTGGTATTAAGTTTAACACTAAAAAAGTTCTCATCAATAAAAAATGTATATTGCAGATTATTACAGATATTATATAAATCTGAATAATATTAATTGTTCATACTGAATCTGCAAAAAAACAAACAAAACAAAAAACTTTTTGTTTTATATCTGGTATACCATGTATGCCAGCTTGCCAATAAACTGACAAAATAAACTTAAAAGACGGACACTGAAACATTTTAAATTCCATTTGAGAGTATACAGTACATACATTTTTTATGTGTTGATTAGCTCAATTGTTTAGCTCTATAATAAGTTAGAGCAGTATGCAGTATCTTGGACTACCACTGGGGGTAGTCATGAGGATGGTCTTAATATACTATCAACCATGTTACTGTGATAATGCAAACAAAGCCAATAGTATTAGTCTACACAGCGACTGTTAATTTGATTTAAAAGAGCTCATCAGACTCATTCGAAAACACAGACAATATAAACAAAAACAAAAAAAATGGATAACATATATAATAATATAATGAGTATAGACAAGTACTAGTATTTTTCAAAATAATCTTGTTTCTTATCTTTTCCATTACCATCATCCTCCTCCGCCTCTTGAATTTCTTAATAACTTATCAGCTATCAGTGAAACCTGAGCGTTTGCCGAAAACTAAAAGATTCAACATGTTGAATGGGCACAATCACAAAACATTTGCAGATATCAGAGGTCAGACAACGTCCACCAAGCGGCCATGCTAGAATGCACGATGATTGTTTGTGCCTCCTGCTGCATTTACAGCAGCCATTTTGTTTGAGATACCAGCCTGGATTATGCAGTGTTTACAGATCCTGGTGTACAGTACTATACAGTAGATCTCTGGAGAACATGCATTATGCTGGTGTCGTTCACAAAATTTGTTTCTTGTGAATATAGGGAGAATTTGAATCCAATTGTCTAGTTTGACAAGGGGTCAAACTAGACAAGGGGCATGGGCTAAGGCCACGTAATACATTTTGCCTATTGCTAAGATAACTGTATTGAGGATAGGCAATGTTGTAGTTAAGTATACACAAAATGAGTGCTAGAATGCTTCTATTCTATCTTATGAATGTAATTTATGTAAATTATGTAATATTTTGCTTTTTTCATGGCACCAATTCATTTTGTAATATATTATTGACATCACAACAGTAGGCCTAAACATAAAAACAAAAACAAAATCACTTGCAGTCTGGGCACAATCTTTTTTTTTTTTTTTATCTACCGAGGAGCCTTTGTGAAACTGCAATATTTTGTAAGAATTTGTTCTGCCAAATGAATTGTGGCTTACCCTGTTCACCTTAAGTTATAGCGGTCTAACAATACCTGCTGTACAGGGGTCTATAACATGGAGCTATTAAATTATGCATTGTAATCATTAAATATCTCTACACATCACAGATTGGCTTCATGACAACTTTATGAGACAAACCTTGCCACTATTTTTCAAGTCAAGGCCTTGAAAACAATGCCATTGTATCTTGTTGATGATTCAGGTGTTCTTCATGCCATGTCGCCGTGCTCCTGCTTACTAAAACATGAAAAAGCCTGTGCTCCGTCCGCATTACACTTCTAATCAATAAATGTGCGGGGAGTGTGACTCGCGGCTAATCATAGCGCGGTGGAGGCAAGGGGGCTCTGAGCTACTGCTGATTACCCAGGCTGAGAGAGCACGCTGCCATAGACACGAGAGGTGAACCGCTAATATCTCATTATCATGGAGCCAGCTGATTACTTTGCCAGAGTCCAAGCCTTCGCCAACCTTTTCCATCCTCATTTGAATACATTTAAATATGGCAGGTGCAGTCTGAGGGAGGCTACAGAGGGAAGTGCTAATTTGATAGCTGAAAAAACTGGTTAAAGATTTTCCTGTGAAGCCTAGCGTTCTTTTTATTAACATAATGACATGGGAGTCTCTCTCACCTATGTTCTATAGTTGACTGATAAGGGTCAAGGTGCGGCCCATGACATTACTCATGAAGGCACCAGGCAGAAATTATAATCCAGGGTTTCTCAAAATGTTGGGAAGAGCATTTCAACACAATTTATTTAATACTTCTAATTTAGATGTGCGGGATTTCTGTTGGTTTTACAATATATGGTGTAATGTTTACTTTTGTATAGCCAGTCTACACTGTAATTAATCAGTGTTGAACCTTTGGTTTGAAATCCCCATGCTGGAAAATGACCAGGGATGGGGTTGAAAAAACTGAAAACAAACACATTGAGACGGTTGTCCAAGGCAACGGCCGTTACAGCAGGTGTGTTCAAGGCTTTGATATATCATGCTTTGATGATTATTCTTGGTTTATTTATTTAAGAGTCATATTGGAGGTTAAAGGTTTGTTGTACGTGTTTGAGGTCTGTATGGGCCTGATTTTTTCTGTTTGCACACACCCACCCACTTAGAAATATCAAAGGGAAAACAGTTGTTTATAGTCTGAAAACACCTTTATACCAGAGCCGTGTAAAGACAGACGCGCCATCTCCGTTCACTCCAATAGACCGCTTTTTTCCCCCCACAACAATTGCGGATTGTGGAGCCTCAAAATAGTTCCCCAAAGTTAGTATAAACACTAAAAGTACCGTATAAAATATATTTTAAATGTAAATCGGTGCATTTATTGACAACGAATTACCAAAAATGTTTGTTATATATCAGTATATGTTCAAATAGACCCTTTTCACACTTCTGTTCATTGCCCCAGATATCATCATAACAGGGTTAGAATCTTTGGATTATGCTCTACATAGTAGAACCTCAACTTTATGAGGCTGCTGTCTTTTCCTCAATTACTTACTAGCACTAACACTAGCACTAACTATTAGCTCTCACTACCTGCTGGCCGAGTATACGTTGGACACTCTAAGGTTATTGTATTTGGCACTTAATACTGTAGGCATAAACAATAGATCAATTGAATTTAACAAAATATTGCACTGCGTATTATACTCATAATACATACAGTATAGACACGTGTCGGACGCCGCCGGTGTGCGTTGGTCTTAAGACTGTTATGGTGAAAGGTTTACTGCCATATCAACTGGCTTGGCAAAGATGAATGCCTTTTCATACTGTACAGTGTATCAATCATATCAGATAAACTTGACTACACGCAATGGTGTGAAAATAATCTCACTAAAAAAAAAAAATTTTTTTTTAAAACTGCATCACAAAATAATCCATATGAATAATTATATTATAATAATACAATTATATTATAATAATACATATTCATATTTAGCTTTCCCATGAATGCATATAGGCCTATTCATGTTTACTGCTCTGTATTCTATTTCACCTTATAGTCTAGCAGGGAGCCTAGCCTCCACAGCAGACACAGCGGAGACTGGATAAGTAGGGCCACCTATTATAGTATGTTGTAGTGGCGTTCCCACTGTAGCATGTGACCCAAACATGTAATTTTGTCGAACCAAGGGCTTTTTATTGATGATAACGGGTCGGGAGCAGATGTTACTGGATTGGTCTCTGAATGACCTCAGTATTTTGAGGAGTTATTGAAATATATTTGGTCATTTACTGACAAAACAATAGTAATATCAATAGGTCAGGGATCACAATCGGTTTGCCACTGGTAGTAGTATCACTTTGCCAAGCACCGTCATCTGGGCCCAAGTAACATTAAAGATCACTCTAGGCCAGAGCTATTCAACTCCGGGCCTGGAGGGCCGCACCCTGCATGTTTTTAGATCTCTCCCTGCTCCAACACGCCTGATTCTATGTTGTTAGAAGCCTGATAACGACGCGTTCCAGGCTTCAGGCTGCAACCAATTAGTCGCATTTTGCGAAAAATTTTCGAGACAGTGTGACTTTGTAACTAGGCGCTATATAATGTTAATGTTATATAATAGTATTACCGCTGCCGCCACGCCGTTGCTTCATGTCTCAAGTCTCAAATCTGTGGAGCTGTCTGCTTACTGCATTCAAATGAACGGTTGTCTGCTCTCTCCTCTTTGCTGTAAAAATGTTATCTCTGTACGGGTGGTGCTCGTTCTCACCGTTCAGTTCTACTTTGACTTCCTTAACTCCGGCTTTCAGGTTTACAGCCATCACTACAACGCTCTCCAGTCAACTACCGGTATTCATTTCACCAGTTAAGTTGTGTGAGTTATATTGGTTTGCGAGGGACGCGTTGTTGGATATTATTGTAGTTATGTCTTCAGTGTTTTATTTTATAATTTTGCTGTTAATTGCCAATCCCGTCTTTGTGCACATATGTTTTGCTCGTCATTCAGTGTTCGTTCTTGTCTGTCTGCACTTGTAATCACCTCGTTACAATGATCAACTAAAATTATTGATTTGAATAACACGGGCAACACGGTGACCCAGTGGATAGCAGCAGTTGTCTCAGAGCAAAAAGGTCCCGGGTTTGAACCCTGGTCGTTCATGTGTGGAGTTGCATGTTCTCCCACGTCTCTGTGTTTCCTCCAGGTGTCCAGTTTCCCCCACTATCCAAAAAAATGTTAGGTTAACTATCTACTGTCAGTGCCATTGAAAAGAGACACTGGCCTATACTTGGAGTTGGTCCCCGGGCGCTGCACAGCGGCTGCCCACTGCTCCCTTGAAGGATGAGTTAAATGCATAGAACAAATTTCACTATATATATGTGACAATAAAAACACCTTTACATGTAATATTGTGATTCAATAATGTTCCAGCTAACGTTAGCTAGGTAAGCTAGCGGTAACGTTAGCGAACTCAGTGAGGGGCTTATGTTTATTATACCTTGAAGTTTTGAAGGGAATTATGGTAAATGCCTTAGTTGTTCTGGTGGCTAAAATATTTGAATGTTCATGGTTGTGCAGTCAAACATTTGATGCAAGACTTCAGTAGTAGTAGGTCAAGGAGGCATTAGGTTATAAATGAATAAATGCTATAACATTTCCTGTTGTGTGATTTAATTTTATGTTTTTAATTTAAAATACCTATATATATGATCTCAGAACGCCGGTGTAGGCACACGAGCACTAGCCTGGTGTAACCAGGCCTAAAATGCACTGTGAAGGTCTGGGAACACTCCCAGTGGAAAGTGTTAACAGATGTTTCCTCCTACTGGGTGTAGGTCTACTGATCTATTGAACAGAGTATAACCAGTAGGTGTTGCTAAAACTGTTTTTGATCATCTCATCTAACTCTATACCAGCATTTCAAAACATGAAACTTGATATCATCTCACTAATACTTAAAATGTAACTTTGATATTTGGCTGGATATCAACAAGCAACACTAAATAGAAATTGCAAACATTAACAGTATTTACGTGCTGTAGCATGCTTTACTATTTGTTTAAGCTTTCTTACTTATAAAGCACATTTGTGAATTATGGAATAACATAACAACTGCGAAATACATACTGAAGGCTATGTACAGTATTTTTGTCATGAAAAAAGCAAATAACTTGGAAAATATAGAAATGTTCCAACAATGTTTCACCAATCTTCAATTAATGGTCAGTTTAATCAATTCAGCCCCTGTGCAAGAATCTGTAACCCTTGAATCACTGGGCAAATATGTCCCTCATGGCATAACTGGCTGAGCTGAGGAATAATTGATTACTGATTACAGCGGACCTGTTTTGCAAATGTAAGCATGTTTGCGTCTGTTGCTGGTTTGTGATCTTACACTCTTGTTTACATCTGCAATGAAAAGATAGGCACAGATGCTGCTTTATGTGGGATGATTCCTCGCCAGACGTTATTTGAATGGTTATTCAACGCTAAATGCAATAAGTGCTTTGGGGTGGGGGCATTTGTTTCTAGTATGTGTGCCTTGCATGCTAATCGAGTAAATAGACCGCTATAGAGTCTTATGGATGCATGCACACACATATACACAGGCACACAAGCACAGAGGCCTCACTTGCATACATAAATTAAATGTCCAAGGGTGTTTTGAGTGGGTTAGGCTCTGTATTGTTCATGTGCACATGGCAAAGGATTGGGGGCGTTCTTTGGATGAGCGAGCAGCCATATTTAGCTTTATTAAATCTGTCCCTGCCCCCACAGAATGTCTAAATTCAATTTTATATGCGCAAACATCAAATGATATAGAGGGCCGTTAAGGACAAGGGATGTTACAGGTCACTGTGAACTTGAGTGTCTTGTTCTACGAAATGTTCATCAGTAGAAAAAACAATCCTGCCTGGAACAACCTTGAAGATTTTTGTGTTCCAGATACTGATGCAATATCTTTAGCCATTGCAAGAGGTTGTCCATTGTTGTGATTATGGGTGTAATGGTATTTCACTGTGTTTAAACATGGCTTAGTACTATCGCAAAGTCCATTACACAACAACATATTAAGATACGTAGATGACTGCTACCATGGGTAGTAAATAGTACATACAATATAAATCAACATTAGGCAAAATCCATGCTTTAAAAGCATTCATAACTTACAGTACTGTAATGTTGTCCATACTGTACAGTATACGGTGCAGTAAAATAAAGTAATAAAGTTGTGTTTACCATCACAGTTACATTAGCTGATACTATCTGCAATTAAAGTATACACTAGAATACAAATGAACAATTATGTTACAGCTAGAACTATCCTTGGCAATACACAATGCACAGTAAACCAACAGCAAATCTATAGCTGCAAATAGTGGGTATACCAGATCAATACATACTGTACGTACTAAGTGTCCAAGGGCCACTATGCCTACATAATATACTGTACATGTACTTAAGTATGTCTGCCTTACACTATGAACAATAAAGATAAATAAAAGCACTGGGGGGAAATTATTTTAAATCACTAAAAGAGGATAAATACAGCACAATATTAAAGCCATTTAATGCTATATAACAAACAATACAAAATATTGTCTGTTTATCTTATTCTTTTAATAAATGTGTGCTTTTGAAGCCCTTTGAGAGCACAACTACTGTATGTTTTAGAGACTTGACTATACAGTATTTGTACTGTAATTACTCTATTCTGTAGTATATAACATTAATATATTGCAGAGCATTGCAAATACAAGATACATCCCACTGAAGCTTTATTTTACTGAACTTGAGCCAAGTTTTTGACAGAAAGATTGCATCATTTTCACTTAAACATGTCAGAGTAGTAACTGGCAATTCAAGGTTGTTATTTTGAAATATTGTAGCCAGTGTGGGCTGGGTATTTCCATATTTAGTGTACAGTATATGTATGTGCATAATCCCTGTGCAGAAATATATTTTCATCCAAATCCCAATCATCCAAATTCTTTGGTTGAGAGGAAGTACTGTCAGCAAAAGCTACACCATCATTCTGTCTGAATATATAGGTAGGGGTTGAAGGGCAAAAAGCACACACCCCTACACACACACACACACACACTGGACACATGCAGTATTATAGCAGTAGTAGAGTATGCAGTAAATACACCAGTTTCTCATAGTTTTGCAATTCTTCAAGGGAATGCATCAAAATGCATTGCCGGAACTGCATGAAAAAAAGTTAAGAGGTGGTCAGGAAGCTGTTTCTTTGCTTCTTTTTGTTTGTGTGATTGGTTGGCGGGTCAGCATGTGTTACCATGGTTACCAAATTAAAATTAAGACACTGTCATAAACTGGGGATAAGACATTTGCTGCCTCCAGCTACCTTACAAATGTGTAAATCGACCAGGAAAGATACTGTACTGGAATGGTCCATTAACTTAAGAGTTTCAAGACGGAACCTCTGGGAAAATTTCACAGCTCCGGGTTGCAGAGTACTACTGTACTGTATATAATAAAATTTACATAATTTAAAAGGTTCAGTTGGAATAAACACTTATAATATAGACACGTACGTTGTTCAACACCACTGAGCCTTACAAACTAGCCTGTGTGCTAGCATACTGTAAAGTGTTTGTGCTCCACAAAACCCATCAACAGCCTCATGTTAGCTTTGTAATAAAACAGTTTCCTACAAAGTAACTGCAATGCTACAAGCACACTTGTAATCTGTGAGATCCCAAAAGACAATACTAACATTTTTACAGACCCTCCTCAGAAAGACTTCCCATCAACCATAAAAGCTGATACAATACAAAATATGATAATTTATTTTTCTTTCTTAAAATAGTTTTTTTCCAATTTAGTTTCTTCATGGTGTGCCTTTTGCTTTTGGAGAGATCTGTTTACACTGCAGACATTGATTCCAGCATCATTATGAAGTACTACAGTATGACAAATATGAGCGATATCCTAGTCATGATGATCAATTATAACCAGAGTGCTTTGCAGCACTCGTACACCAGCAGCCATGGGCTGGGATACTCGATGATTATGAAATCCTCAACTCTCAAGCAAGCAAACACAAATGATGAGATGCTGTGTACAGCACATTATGCACACATTTTCTTTCTAGCTGGCATTTCATTTGCACAATAAATGCAAATCAGACACTTTTGAATAGCCACTGTTGTAAACAGTTGTATACCACTGGTGTACCTATGACGTCCCTTTGGGAGAAAAAAACCTTGTTACAAATGAAATGGAGTCCCTGACATGATTGCATGATTATATCGGTGTTAACTTTCATTTACCGCACCATGTAAACAGATCACTCAACAGGGGCTGTATGTGGGAGCGGCCTCTCTCACACAATATAATTGAGGAAGATCATTGAAGCTTGTACTACAATAATGATAACTGATAGTATCATGGCAGTCCAATTTCTGATACACGAGCAGCTCTTCCAGCGCAGCACCTTGATGAACAGTTAAAGGAGCGCAGGAGCTCTGCGTGGCTCATCTCGCTTTGTCCAAAGGGACTCTGCGTGATCGAGAGTGTAATAGCTAGGACCAGCTTCTCCGCCCCTACGAGGTGAGAGAGAAGACACTAAATCATGCCTCCTTCCTCCCTGCCTCTCCTGTTCATTTAGAACCGGAGACTAATTTATTCCGCCTCTCAGTGGGTCTCGCAGCTTTTCTCTTTTCATTTCGCTCCACGCCTGTGAAAGTGCGGGGAGCTCCATTTGTTGGAAGTAACGTACGCAGCAATAAATTGTAGCTCGCTGACTTCGAGGGCCGACGTTCACTCAAGACAAAGGCCTCATCCGAACACACCTGCCCCTGAAAATGCTTAAGCAGGTTTTAGCTACTCATGTATGTGTGCTGGATAATGTATGAGCTGGCTTGCATTGGTATACTACATAATAATTCCACTTAAAGCCAGTGTTATTGTCCAATACTGTGTTCTTTCTGAGTAAATCACCACTTTGGTGTTATGCAGCCCACACATACTGTATAATGCTTAGGGAATACAAAAATACTGCAATAAAATACAAATTCTGCCTTAATACAGGCTCATTATGTTTAGGGAATAGAGAGGTGACATTATTAATGATAACAATAATAATATATTAATAATAATACTTCTAATAATATTTCTTGTACTTTTAAATTAATAGTATACTGTATTTTCACTGGCCTTCCTAAACCCTGGTGAAACCTCTTAGACTGATTTAACTTTGATTTCCCACCCACATAATTGTATTATATGTTAGAAATACTATATCAAAGAACAATAATGCAGCTAAAGAAAACCACCAGCCAGATCTAGAATGAGATCGAGCCATTAAATCACACTTAAGTTAAGCTATAAATGTGTATTTGATATGTTGGATTTGAGTGTACAGGATTGCCAAACAAACTGGCATAAAAATAGTTCTTTCAAAACAGCATGAAGAGAAAAGACGTCAGCAGGAACACCATTTCCAGCTATATAGCAGCATACAGTCTGTATGAGGAAACACAAGAAAACCTGTAGGATGTACAGTATTAAAAATGACCTTGTACAATGTTGGTTCTTTTCCACGAAATACAGTACGCTGCAGTGAAAATACTTTGAATGTTAAAGTAGTGGTCATTTCAAATATCAGCCTTTTCATAAAACTACTGTATGCATTTTATCCATATTGCCATGGTCATGATTTGTACTCTAGTACAACCAGGCATAAAATGTTTAGAGAATGCTCCAGCCGAACTTGAATAGAGCTGAATGATGTGGTTGTGGACAACACAATCAGATATGGAGATACAGTATTACAGTACATGAGAGGGATAGTTTGTAGCAAAAAGAAAGAAAGAAAATGTGGAAAATACAGATATGACGATATTCAAGACAGTTGAACACAGCTCGTGTAATGTGGTCTAACAATGCATTCAAAATGTATTTCCGCAACGCAGAGGGGTCTCAGAAAACATGTACTTCATTTGTTTGATGTGTTGAATTTAGTTTTTTACTGCTCCCTTGTTTCAGGGCTTGAGCTGCTTGCCACCATCTGTAAGCTGGCAAGTGAGTCACTAAGCAAAATAAATGCAGGTTAAGATAAAACATTGTGTCTTTTTTAGTGAGTGAAGGGACGTTTTAGGTCATTAAAATGTCAATACTTACAGTAGGTGATCAATGGATGTGTTGTAAAGTCGCTCACCTACAGTACTGCACCTCACCAATGCATGCAGTGTGTACTGTAGCTAGGGGTGTTGGTGAAGTGTAAGGGAACATGTACCCAAGTACACGTCGCAACTCGAAAAAAGCATTCACTTTTAAAGCATCTGAAGAGGCACTGAGCTGACAAGCTAGTTCCTGCTGTTATAGACTGCCCTTGTTAGCGGGAAGGCCTGGGATTGGAGTGTGTGTGTGTCTTAACTAGAGTGGCTGGATCACTACTCAACATTTCTGTCATACAATTAAATATAATCCAGTATGTTCTTTCTTTGAAGTGGTGTGTTAGGATACATGTTGACAGCTCAATAAAAAGCCACCCACAAGGGCCACAGTATGTATTGTACTGTATGCAGTAAGTCCACCCAACAAAATTCTGAGGTGAATTCTGTTGCTGCATACAACCAGTGTGTTACGCCTCAAGGGGATTGTGTGATACAGACATTTTTAGCATTAAGGAAATGAATGGACCTAGCGCTATGCTTCAGTGCAGCTACAGTAGAATCATGCTGGGACGCACTCACTGTCAACGTGAATGATTCCTCAATGGAACTGCCCAGTATAGTGATCTTATGAACAAAACTCACTGCATCCTGATGCAAATTCTAATCATGGGGACACATGGCAAAAGCAAAAGTAATGTACAGTAGTGGGTTGACATAGATACAATGGTTAACAAACCAGAATGAAAAGTTAAAGGACCACTATGGATTATTTAGGGCAATATATTAGCAGAAATTGAATATAGTATTGAACATTTAAAAAAAAATGTGTATATTCACCTGCAACAAATAATCATAATCTTTTTGTAATCTTAGAGTAATATAAAAAAAGAACTGTATATATACAGACCTCCATTAATTCTCCTAAGTCCCTTTGGCTTACATGGTTATCTTCTCCTGACAATAGGCTAATGATAAAAGTATAAAGTATAAAGTATATCCTGATAACACTATCATTAGCAATAAAACACAATTTTACTATGCAGTACCTCTCTACATGGACGTTATAACTGTGTACAGATCAAATAACTATATACGATGTACAGGTATATTTCTAAAGTATCATCACTTGACAGGCTAGTTGCCCTTGTAGACAGCATTTTGGAAATAGCTAATGGCACCTGACGGCTACCGTATCCACAAATAAACGATTGGAAAAGGAGCGATGATGGAAATATTTTTCAGTTTAGTGTGATCTGCAACTTTGCCACTAGTGGCCACTGGAACCTAGATAGTGGCCCTTTAAAGTAATAAAAAACTTGAAGGTCAACTTAACATATAGGTCCTCATGTACGTTAGCAAGCACAACGTAAAAGCCAATGCGCATGTTGTGCCATCACATTTTACGTTGGATGTACTAAACATACAGCTTATCACGTAATCAGAGCTTGGCATCGCCCTCTAGACTTGGAGTAGAGACTGTAAGTAGTCTATGTTCCAGCCATATCTGTAAAGTTGCAGCGCCCGAATGCAACAAATTTAACGATCATGAAGTAGACCTATTTATAAATAGCTTACTTGTCTATACTGTAATTCTACCCCAAATATAGTTATGTTTGGGTGACTATAGCATTTAAAATGTTAACACCACACAAGCAATGAAACCACATTTGGCCTGTATCTTCGTCTTGCCGTTGCTTGCTTTCCCTGTTCAAAGAAACGCGCTAACTGGGATAACACCTGAGGCAGAGATTCCCAACAAAGCCAACTTGGGCTTTTCATCGCATACATTCAACAGAATAGGTAATGAATCTCTCCTTACGCATTAAAGCATCTCTTCGCATTTGTTTGCGCGACACTCCAAATCCCACCTCGACCCTCCCATGAATGCATATGCACGAATAGGAAAGGGCAACTTGCAATCCTGTGTTCCTTCAGCAGTCAGAATAGTGTTTTAGCTATGTGCTAATGATCATACATACAATGCCATGTTTTTAGGCGCAAAGTGCAACAAAATTACACATCAAATGGGCCCTAACACATTAGTACATAGTGCACATTATAAACATAATGTACAACATACAGTATATTATACACAACATGAAGGAATCACAAGAGAGGTACAATACTGAATGCATGAAATCCATGCAAATTACTAAGATTTAGATTTTATTAAAATATGTCATAAACATTTTATAAGAAAACAATTATTTTATATATATACAGTACTAACTCATGGCAAATATTCTGTTTATAGAAAAACACATGAAAAACATTTGCTTTTTAATATTTGTTTTACTCATTTTTGAATCAAAACATATTACCATGCCTAGATTCCAGTTATAAAAGTTAAGCGATATCAGAAATCTGAGATATTCATCTTAATACTCAGCCCCCACCCCGCTTATGCTAAATAAAAAGTTCCAAGTGATAAAATCCTGTCTTTTCAAACTACTTTTTTCATAGATGGGTCTTTGACAATAATGACCCTATGAGAATTAAATAAATTTGAAGTGGCTATAGGGCCTTAGACTGAAGTGGTTTGCGGGTTTCATTTTACTGTAAAAAATGACATATTGGATGTGGGTTTCCAGACAGGTTTTCATAGCCTAATGAATCTCAAAGTGATATCTGTATATTATGTATATTAAAGAAATACCTAGTGGCTTCTATTCAAAATGAAATAATATTGCTGCTTCCATTAGCTTTTGTGTCTACTCATTCCCCTAGGGCTGGTGAATAATGATTATGAAAATGTGCATAATTGTTTTGAATACCGGTGTGTGTTGAAGGATTCATGTGACTTTAAACCGACCGGTTAATGTCGTCCCCAGAGGCTGAAATGAACATTTGTGATTACTAAAAATATATATTTTGTTTTTTGCATGTATGAGGTTAGGGTTTGTTACTTTATTGCCTGTGTAGGAATACAATACAAAATGTTTTAAGAGTACTGTATATATACAGTGAATATATACCAATCTACTGTACAACAAAGTAGATGAAATACAGACATTTCTAACAATCATGAACTTACTGTAGGTTACAGTATCAAATAATTACTTGTTGAAGTAATTAAAGCTCTTATTAACATGTGTTAATTAGACTAAGCATACATATGCATTTAAAAAAGTCCTGCATTAACTGGGACAAGTATTATCATTTGAGCTGTATTTAGCCAAGGTGAGTGAGCACCCTTTACAGAATGTACTGTACAGAATGTATATGGACGGACATGTTCAGAATGCTCTCAACAGGAATGTAGCATTGCAGTTACTGTAAATAGATGATGAAAATTCAAAGCAACATGTTCCGCCCAGGTGTGCTCGCTGATATATCGCTAGGACTCACTCCAGAATTCACTTCACTACAGATTAATCCCCTCACCCCTTTGCCACGCCATCACTTTCCCTCTCGTTCTGACAAACCAACTGCTTTTCAAATAAATATATGAATAAATATTTCAAATAAAGAAATGAAACATCCCTATAATGTAAAGTTTGGACAGTCAACATTGTGACGTCAGGGATACTGGGAGATGGTTTCTGTGCTGAGCCCTTAAGACTGATGTTCCCGAGAGGGTGGAGAGCATGCAGAATGCCTGCTGGGCAAGAGGGATACAGAGAGGGAAAAAAAGCCATCAACTTTCTCTTGCTTGCACTTGGAGGTTATCTTTGTGCTGAACCGCCCCCACCAACTCCCTGTCAGTGAAATCCTCTGTACATCCAGACCCCCTCTGGTGTCTAATGGCATATTCTTTAGATGCGGGTACATGGTGTACTTTTAGCCAAAAGCACCACAAGGGCCTTTCAGCCTGCAATGCCTCCCATGTCTCCATCAAATCCAAAACAAATCTAAGAAAACATAAGAAAACAAAACTTCCGACCTGCAGGCCAAACTTTGACATGCTGTACATCGTGTATCACAATTACAGTGCATATTTGTACTTCGCATGATGTTAGCATAAGTTGGTCAATATGTTTGACTTTAAGTGACCCATTATCTGATATGCTATGCTCTCACAGCCTAACTTCATTCAGCTATATTTAATTATCTGTGGTGTTTCTGAAGCACACTTTATTATTATATAATAATTAATAAATAACTGCTGCTATCACATTGCTGCATACAGTAAATCTGTGTATAGAAAATTGTAAAGGACCATAACTACGAAATTATGAAACAACTAATGAAATTTGTTGGGATAGAGTTTCATGGCATTACAGTACATTCACTATAGATAACATTCTTTCCAATTAATACATAAAGCATGTTTCCTGCAGAAAATGTACCATAGACCATCTGTGACCCCATGGTCCCACTGTGGTTAAAACTTAAGGAAAAACAGCCATTGTATAGTTTATGACCTTAGTCAGCTTGGGGGAGCCCAAGGATCATCTGTCCAAGCGCAGATCATCTTAAATCTTCAGGTCAGAATGTTTATGTCCCTCTAGGCACCTATCAAGATTTTTACAGTCCTATCTTAAGAGGTAATTACACCCGTTACATGATAATTGTGGGATTATGCCCAGACAGACAGTAGGACTAGTACTTCAGCATAATGTTCATGCCACACCACACCACACACATGTACGCACATATTATACTGTATTTTCAAACTCGCTCTGCATGGATAAGCTGATTATTTTGTTAAGTGTGCTAATGGATTTTGGGGATATTGTTGAAGGGAAATCCTATCACTCTAACAGGGAAAACATCTTTGCATGCCAGTCATGCTTAATCTCCATTTTAAGAAGAAAAGAGTACAGTATGCATCTCTGCATGTCTTACTATCTTTATGCATTTCTTTTGTAGCCAGATGATACCAGCTCTAGATAAGTCACACACGACAGTAATAGCATTGTTCACAACAAAGGTCAAGTGGCGTTCAGTCATGCAGATTTGCCCTGGATCCTGGAGCTCCCTCCTGCAGCTGTGTAATGACAGACCGCCATGCAATCTGTTTTTTTGACAGTTGTGCACTTGAACCCTATTTCCGACAGTTCCCAGCGATTTGACTCCCCCCTCGTTCTCTGTACAGTGGAGGTCAGACACCACCTTGGGTGCTTAGCAGCCCATGTTGGCGGGGCCCTTGAGTCAGAGCAAGGTCGCAGCACCGGGGGAGAGACGGGGCATGGGGCCCCGGGTCTTTGGACTGACACTACATTATTGAGCGGGCCTGGTTAAGCCTACTGACTGTGCAATCACCTCTCCAGCACCAAGGACCCACAGGCCCACTTCACAAGCTCCTGGCAAAAAAAGACATGCTCTTCAAAGGCTGTGAGTTATTGGGAGGCTTTCATGTGATGTTTGAGGGCAACTTTACATCATCCACAAAGGTAAAATAAGGAATAAATACAGAAATATGCAGAAAGGCAAGATAGACCTGGCAGACAACAAGACATGCCATGTTGACAACTTTTTTACAATATACCGCAGGGCCAATGGAATGACTGCTGTGTGGGTTTAAAACCACTAAAATTAATGGAATTCTAAACACATTTAGTCTGTTACAAGTGGCAAATAGCTTAAGGGATTATAAGGTATTAATTTGTTAAACAAATGGCTGGAACCACATGGAGAGCCCGCATGAACTGCCTTCATGATACCAATTGCTTTTTGGAGGTATATATAAATATATATAGGGTTTGCAATGATGACTTTGCACAGACATTTAAAGTCCAAAAAATATTATTGTGATGTTTTTTTGTTATTTTATCAAATATAACAGCAATGCGCAGGGGTCATATGATACAGAAGATCAATGCATTTGGAGAAAAATAGATGTGCGATTCGGTACCTTCTGTGAATTCTAATATGGATATTTCAGCCGTCGATTGGCCAGTGTTTCTTCTATGTGTACAGTATGTATCGAGGCATGAGCTGAGCTGTCACTCAAGTGCTTGGGCAGGGCTTAGCATTGCAATCTGACAACATGACATAAATTCGAACAGCTCATTTAAGACCCTCTACATTTTACACCAAAACAGCAGGCAACCTCCTGACCAAATTCTTTACATTTTTGACAGCCTCAAAGTGGTTGCATAGCACCATGAGATTTCCATGACACGACCCCCTTAAAATAACTTCTAGCACATGAATATTCAAAGTTGTCTGACAGCTTTCAATGGATGCAAGAGTTTCAAGGTCACCCTCGTCCAGTCAACAAGATGGCAAGATCTCTGCGATAATCAGAATAACATGCTATCAGATGGTGCCAAGCAATTCAGATCTAATCAGTGTGGTGTGATGGTGTTATAAGGCCAGACAGAGGAGCTCAGTTGATTGGTTGCCTCTCCCGCCCTGCTTTCATGACAGCTAGACAGTCTCCCATGCGGAAATGAGATATCAAAGGATTTCACACATACTGTGTAAGGTTTAGGATTAATGCAGTTCTCCCTGTGCGAGACAGAGCATTGACGTGGCACCCTTCTCCGTTGTGGAGATTTGGTTTGCAATGGCAGCAATTCCAATAGATTGCATCCAGATAGGTACAGCCATTTCATAATATGCAGAACATTCAGACACACAAACCATCCCTCATGTGAAAACGTTTAAATCTGTAAATGTCCCAATTCCATTTAAAAATGGTTTAAATGTCATACTATTGTAGTAAGTGGTCCTCTTTGCTGCAGTCCATTTATTGACAATGGTGCCCATATATTTCACAACAGTGCTCTGAACATCTTCATTGAGATAGTGCTGAGGCACCAGGGAGATACTATATGGAACCTATGTGGACATAATTACTTTTGCTGACTTTTGCTATAAGCAACTATAATAAAATAAAATAAAAATGCTAAAGTATTGTTATTTGTAATCCATCAGAAAAATAGAAAATGTTATTTTGCTTAAAACTAATATTGAAGAACAATCTGTCGGTATAGAAGTCACTTGATATCACCACAAGTCTGTGTTACATTTACTGCACTTATGGTGGAAACAACTGACACTTTTTTTTAGATGCAGTTTACTACAGTGATGTCAGCTAAATTTCAGACTTAAACATATTGTAATAAATACATTACCATTGTACTATGCAGAACAATGATAGATTAAAATGTCTGAACACTTACTCTATAATAAAACATTAATAAAATAAAATAATGGATGACCTTTTCAGGCACTTAAGAAAAAAGACAATGTATTTTCTAAAAGCTGTGAAGGTCACCTAAATATTCTAGGACTGATTGTTTTTCAACAATGATTGGTAGAAAGTTCTTCTTTTTTTGTAGTTTGTACTCTCAAATTGTTCTCATTTAGATATGGATGCAATGATTTCAAACTTAGTAGAAGTTTTTATTATGTCTGGGGGCCTCTGTAACTCATTTAGCAGAAAACTTCTCTCCTGTACAGTGGAAAACATTTTAACAATTGTAAAGTGAGTAAGTCCATTTTGAATTTAAATACCATAAAGATTCAAGTGAAATCTATAACAATTGTGGATTGGTTTTTAACCTTGGGATACAACACTATATTGTGTCAATTAAATGAATCGCTTTGGGCATTTTAGAACGATATACTCAACCCACAGACACTGCGGAGAAAGAAAATAACACCCTATCGTGTTTCTTACACTTAGATTTAAAGCGCTCAAAAATGACACACTATCCCTTTGGCGATGAGACGACCATAACAGTTGCCTTTGTGTGAAACGTCCACACCAGTAACAATAACAAAGGCATGTGGATAGACACTTTTAGGCACGTCTGAATCTAGTGGCTGCTGACTGCCAGTGAATAAGTGATTCCCTCTTCCATTCTATCTATATGGAGCTTCAAAAGAATATCAAATTCCCAGTGCAGTGTTTGAAATGGCTATCCATACATTAGACTGTACAGTATACGGTCATAATAATTGAGCAAATGGGAATTGTCCGCTGTTTTAGCATTATAACAAATCCTGATGCATATGAGATGAAATTCCCGTACATTCCCGAGTAAGGAAACCGCGGTTATTACTTGTGATTATCTTCATTCATTCAAGCCTTTAAATGTGTACCAGCGATAGTGTTTGCATTTGTCCAACGCAGGGACCAGGACATGCTAGCGTACTGTATGCTGAAGCACCAGGCGTCTCTGTAAATAGATGATGGCTGCTCCCTCTACTCTACGTATGGCTCCGAGGTAAGGAGGCGAGCAGGAGTCTAGGAATGCTGACGAGAGTGTGTGAAAATCCCTGGACGTCTTATTTTAGGCACTCTAACACCCCCCCCTCTTCCCACACACACACACTCTCGTAGGGGTCCCTAGCGTGGCTGGGGTCTCGGAGGGCCTGGTGACGAGGCCTGGATGTATCTGTATCTTTAGACGTAGTGACGACCCCAGCATGATCTGTCTCTGTGGGCTCCAGCTTCCCTCCCAGCAATCACAGGCCTTCCAGACCTGGGGGTGGAGTGTAGCGCCAGGCCAGCGTAGTGGCTGGGCAATGCTGGCTCTCATTAGAAGATGCTTGCTGTGCGTGTACTGGTCATGTATGTCCGCACAGCTCTCCCCCACCCCACACATGACATGCAGACTGTATGTACTGGTCATGTATGTACGCACAGCTCTCCCCCACCCCACACATGACATGCAGACTGTATGTACTGGTCATGTATGTACGCACAGCTCTCCCCC